>JAOYNN010024912.1:0-12824 GCA_025770095.1 Goniobranchus kuniei | reverse complement strand
GAACCAAATAACTTTCCTGTGTATGCATTATTTAATGTTACATTTGGTGAATAAAATGAATCTTGAATCTTGAATCTATAAGGTAGACATGAATTTGATGTTGTCTGATTTACGTAATCAGTTTTCTATTTGCTGAAAAGCTCAGCCTGACCTGTTATTTTTGTACTATGGGATCTACATCTTCTTTAACCTTTGTAAACCTACATTAACAAAAAATATACCAAGTATCTATGAATTCTTTGTTTCGAACAGTTTAACATAGATCTTTACTTAGCAAAAGAAAAAACGCACCACTTTTTGAATTGGTGAGACTTTTTTACAAAATAGAAGTATCAAGTAATTGTTTCACTGAGTGACAGTTCATTTATTTGTGAATGCAGAAATATATGAGTATACAATATTTCCTAATGATAACAATTACTAATTTTGCATTGAAAAGCGTTCCTTGATTTCCTTCCCTTCACCACAATGTTTAGCAATTCAGTAGTGAGTGTGTCCACCTCTGGCCTTGTTGACAAACCATTTTCTGTTCCTCATGGAGCGGAAATAACGGTATATCATCTCTTGAGGAATGTTGTTCCATTCCTCATTCAAGATATCAGAAAGCTCACCTTGTTCACCTTGTTATTGTCATTTCTGTCTCTATCATGACGACCAACTCAGCCCCACAGTGTTTGATTGGTGAAAGGTCAGGAGGCTTGGCTGGCCAAGGAAGAACCTCAAAATTCTGTACCTCTAAAAAGTTACGGCAGATGGTTGCTACATGAGGACTTGCATTGTCTTGTTGGAAAACATTAAGTTCTTCAAGTTTCTCCATTAAAGGGATGACATGAGCTTGTAAGATCTCATTGAGGTTATGTTCAGCATTGACATTTCCTCACAAAACAACGAGGTCAGTCTTTCTGTAGGCACTGATATCATCCCAGACCATTACTCCGCCTCCTCTGGAAGGATTTACTTCAACAACATTCTTGTCATAATGGGTATTTTTTTGCCGCCAAATTCTTACAGGCCGATCATCGTTTGACAAGTTGAACCAACTTTTGTCTGTAAAGAGAACAGTACTCCATTGAGGATGATACCGCCTTCTGTTTGCCATTGCCCATTGGAGTTCGAGAAGAAGTCAATGGTGTTGATCAGTCAAATTGTGACCAACATAAGGCCTTCGGCACTGTAATCCTTGCTCTTTTAGCCGGTTCCTCACAGACTGCTGTCCAAGATTGAATTCTTTTGCCACAATGCTCGTTGGAGTGAAGGGATTTTCTTGGTACTGGTGGTGAATGATGTGGTCAGAGTTGGTGGTTTTCCTTTCTCTGCCCGTTCTAGGTTAGTCACAAGCCTGACCTGTTGCATTACTATTTGAATCAAGCAGACAACGATGAAATGACTACATGCAAAATGTTTTCATTATATGCAACTTATTCTGTGAGTTGACCATCCAACTACAAGAAGCCTAAGTGGTTTCTCTGTATGTCAGACAATCGAGGCACAATGATGATAATGGAATTGAATGTGGATAAAAATTTGTTAGTTCGAAGTTTATCAAATCTTGAGTAGTTATCATTAGATCTATACCTATTATCTCAATGATAATTGTTATGTAAGCAAGGCTTAATATCCATTCAATAGTATGTTGTTCCTAGGAATGCGCACATATCTTTTCCATTGGCTACCATTGCATATAATGTATTGCCTAAAACGTCTTCCTGTGTAGTGTGGCATTTAGTCATAATTTTTTTGTTCGCGCACATGATGCATCTAAGCTTAGAACCCTGGCACATTATATATCAGTGCAATGGGAATAGCTTGTATTTCTTATCTGTTATCTTATTTTAACCCAATTGACTCGTCGTTAAACGTTACAGGTTGTTGAAAAGTGGTGCGTTATTTATTTTGCTAAGTATACATCATTTGGTTTTTGGTTTTTATTTTTATTTGTTGTTGTTGTTTTTAACCTGTGTGCTCAAAATAATATTTATTGAGAAAGTACATTTGTAAACTTAACCAAAGATATCTTATTCGTAGAGTTCAAACATTACTTACACTGCTTCATATATATAAGCATTTGCAATCTTTCAATCTTAATAGGAGTACAACTGACTGCCCTTCTTTGTACCTGAAAAAAATGGCTGGCCTACACAAGATAAACCATTTTATCTTGGTCATGTCAAATTGAAAGATCAAAACAATAATATATTGTTTAAAAAGAGTTACTGCTAGATTAAGCCGGTGGTCAGATACTGTTTCTAATTTTATCACTCATGATTTTCTTTACCTTCTTTAGTCAATTACACATCCAGACATGGTGTGAATTTGACACACAGCCCTGTCCTGAATTAGCTGATAGACATAGGTGTTAACCTTGACTTCTATGCAATCTACAAACAGAGAATAATTCAATCACTAGCAGTCTGGTCAAAAACTTTGAAGCTGTCTTACACTGGTGTAGGATCTGTTTTAAACGGAAGCCACCTGGTGATGGATGTGTTAGACGAGTGGCCTCCAAACACATGATAAAATAGATGATTAAATAATGTTTGGAAATGGCTGCTAACTGCTATAGCAAGTGATCACCTGACAAAGGTGGTCATAAGTTTGACTGGATTTTTGTTCTGTTTTTTTTTTAAATCCCGGGCTTCTTACCCACACTGCCGTTGTTAGTTTCTGTTACGTATTTAGTTCTCAACTATTAGTATCACGCTGTTATTTACGTTTATCTTATTTAAAATTAGATTCAGACATAGAAAGTTGATAACTAATAAGTAATTGATGTTACTTTAAATAATTCTTTCCTGATCCTTAGCAGGATCCTGGGTGAGGCCTCTGCCTAAACCCGTCGCCTTAGCGGGGTCCCAAGTAATGTGAATAATTCATTGTCGCAATTCATTTTCTAATCGTAAATTTACTATATATTTTCATGTATATGACTGCTACTGCTATCTGCTGTTATGTTGAGAATGAGAAAGGACTCTACAAAGAGTGGGGTTGGGAATCAAAAGCCAACTTGTGCTCTCACGACCAGAGCAAGTCCCGAGCAAGCCAACATGTTATGGGGATGCTGTCTCTTCCAAGACACACCCAACGTTGGCTTTTATTTATTTTTTTGCAGCTTCTAAGTTTATAGCTACTTGCATGCTGTGTTTTGGAGTGCCCCTCAACGTAAAACACCAAAGTGTTCACAGCACCATCTTAATTAGAGCCAAAATATACCCATAAATATAATTTACTCCAATTCATTTCAACTCTGGATTCCAATTCTTCTTTCTTATAAGCTAGTAGTTATTGTGGTCTTTACCGATGGTTTATTGTTTATTTTTTGTTTTTGTCTTTTTTTTAAAACTTTATTTCTTGATCCATAATCCACAAACATTATTCCTGAAAGAAACTAAAAGTATAATTGAGAAAACTGTATGCCTTCTGTAATATAATGTATAAATGTCTGTAAAAGATGTAAATAACATTTTTTATTAATTGTCATTTCTTTTTTTTTCTTTTCTTACTTTTTAGGCTGTAATACTGAAAAATAAAATACACCATTGTCGTACATCTGGGATATTTATGAGACTAGGTGCCTCGGGACTAATAGCAGGTCAGTAACCATTTTATAACATAGGCTGCACGAATTTTTTAATGTGTTTCTGGATTTATAAATAAGTATTGAACTCTTGTTTCCCAGCACAAATTAAATGAGATTGCAACTGTCAGAATGTATGCAGTATATGAGGGACTTGGAGAGGAAAAAAGGATATCAGATATGGGTTTTAGATTTTCATTACTACTCATGAAATTTCAGTGAGATCAATATGAGAGAATAAACTTAAAATGTGATTTGCAGCTGTGTGCATTGTTTAAAATTTATTATTTATGGAATTGATTATAAACAAGACTTAGAAATGAAAAAAGTGGATTGTTAGAAATATGAAATGGAACAAATGGCAATGTTTCAATTTATACATTTGCCATCAAGTTTTTGAGTTGTTGGTCTTTTGTTTTGTTTGTTTTTATTTGCTTTTTGTTTGTTTTTTGTTTTGTTTTGTCTTTTTATACTGTTTATCATGCTTAAATCACCACAGTTATAATTGTTAGCATTGTTTAAAAGGAGAAAAGAAAACAAAAGACAAAGAGACAGTTCCCAATGCCAATTGCAAGTCAAACAGAAGACAGAAATGTAAACTGTAAAAGTAAGAAGGTATTCCTTCATTAAAATACAAAATACAACATTAATCAATGAAAAATCAGTTCAACAGTGAACATGTTTTCTTAAGACTATGGCTTTGCATGTACTTTCAAATAATCAAATGACAGTCGTATATGTTTTATTCTTTTTACAATTTCACTTCAATTTGAAA
Organism: Goniobranchus kuniei; assembly: GCA_025770095.1. Taxonomy (NCBI): domain Eukaryota; kingdom Metazoa; phylum Mollusca; class Gastropoda; order Nudibranchia; family Chromodorididae; genus Goniobranchus; species Goniobranchus kuniei. The sequence continues at coordinate 8,475 of JAOYNN010024912.1, read as the reverse complement.
GAATGAAAAGTTAACACTCTTCTTCGTCGCATTAACAGCAGTTTTTAATATCTGTGTTGCACAAAGCATTCATCCGTTGTCTCCTCCCCAATTAAAGAACTAAATACTCATAACCTTTGATTAGATTCATTACTGAAATATTTTTATCACATTTTTTTTTTTTTTTTCACAACAGGCAATGACATCCATTCTAATAATGAGGCAGGTGTTGATATAAGAAAGAATGCAGATCCTTTAGTCCAGGTATGTTGTGTATTATGTAAAGCAGGAAATTTTCTGCGTCTTGCAAAATTCTTTATTTGGTGTTTTGACAATTGGTCTGGTTTACACACTCACTGCATTGTCTTGTCTTGAATGTAGCAGGATGAAGGTATGGCAAATTTTGCAAACTCATACATTATTGTTAATCATTGCTTTATCAAAACCACCATTATTTAAACACAAGCTAAACACATTTTTCTTTGTAAATGTTAAGTCAGTTCAATGCATCAGAGTAAAATTGTAAGAGCAGATCATTGTTGTTTTTCACAATGCATTTATTGATTTGTCAGAAATAGAAGATCACTCAATTTTGACACAAACTGCTGCTTAAAGTTGATATCAAAGAAGACGTCTGATCATTTTATCACAATGTCAATTTTATAACGTTGTTTGGATCATTTTGATTGTATTATTATTCTGTACTCTTTAAATGTTTGATCAGTCATGACTTGGATCAACCTCTTTTTAAAAATCATATGCTTTATTGTTGTGCCTATTATTATAGACAGAAAGAGTTTGATAAAAGTTGCAAACAATTGTCTTAAAGGAATATTACTTAATATACTCTGATCTTCAGTTCAACCAAATTCACCATGGTAAAAGATCTGGGATTGCTGTCCTAGGAAGTGGAAGAGGTCAAATAAAAAAGAATGATATTTATTGTAATGCAGAAGCAGGTGTCTATGTTTTGTATGGAGGGAATCCAACTGTAAGGTAAGACGGTATTTTGTTGTCCTTCCCAAAGCTTTATGCAGAAGTTTGTTTTGCTATCATGAAATCTATTCATTAGGTGTATTTTTTAAATATTTGATTCTACCTTGAAAGACTGCACATTATTGCATCCAAAGGTACTTAGTGGGTTGAAAATATTCGATGAAAAATAGTATAGGGGATTTAAAGTAAATGAGGTAAAGCATTTAAGGAAGAAAAAGAAGGATTCATATTTTTGTACCATGTGTTTAGCTAAGTGCTTTGAATAAGTCAGCACAAGGCAAGATTCAAGCAACTTTCAACATTGTCAGGAAAAAAGGTGGGTGATCTAATAGGATCATGTCCTCTGGCATTAAAATTTATTTAAAAAATTTTATGTGACGAAATCAAAGATATATTATAACATTTTTTAAAGGGCCTTTAATATGAAGTAACCCCTCAGTTGATCACCATTGCACTGAAACTAAGTTGCAAGCAGGAGTCTTTATTGGCCCTTTCAAATGAAAAGGACAGCAGCGTGATGCCAACACCAAAATACCTTGGCATGGTGTCCTTAAGTAAGACATCTTACACATTCTTTTACCGCACTCGACTCAGGAGTGAATGAGTACCTTATCATTAAGACAGCGTTGCCATGGTCTAAAAATGTATTCATGCCCAACAGGCTGTAAAACTTTGTCTCGGTATTCTGTGTTAGGCTGCGCGTCCATTGTGTTTTGAGCGGGGCCCTGGCCGAGCTAAAAAATGACTTCCCATACCAGGCTGAATGCGTGGGCATCCACTGAGCAGGATTGCGCCTTTTACAGGCCAGCCTTAAACATTTGGTAAAATTGCACACCTAATGAAATCCAAACAGATAAACACTAACACAAGATTAAATATATACAATGCCACAATTGTCCCAATATTATTATATGGCAGCGAAACCTGGCCAACGTATAAAGACGATAGCAAAAAGCTAAATGGGTTCTAGTTGTAACCTGGCAAGACAAAATGAAAATGATGATGTCATGAGAAAAACAAGTGCAATAGAAATGATGGTTATGATAGAGAAGCGCTGATTGAAATGGTTCGGACATGTAGAAAGGATGAGCAGAAAACAATTTCCTAGTTCTGTGATTAAATGGAAACCATCCAGAAAACAAAAAAAAGGGAGGCCAAAATGGACATGGAGACACACTGTTGAAAGGGACCTGAAAGGGAGAGGGGACTGTCTTAGGAGGAGTCTGAAGAATCAGTTCATGATAGGAAATTATGGAGCACTTTGACAGCCGGATGTGCCACCATCACGGGAAGGTCTAAGTAAATTTTTTTAAAAGACACATCAATACATGCTAAATTAGGCATTGTTTTGCACCTTGATGATGTTGTTATTGAATGTGATTGAAGGCTAGGCCTACATTAGACCTACTTTGATATTTGCCTTGCTCAATGTCTGGTCTAAACTGGATCAAGGCCAACGTTTTATATTTTGTGCCTTTGTGAGGCCCAAAACAAGCATTGTACAAAACATTCAATAATTCGGCTACAAATACATTACTTCTTGGAGTACCCACCTGTAGAAACTCTGAGAAACACTTGTAAAGGTGTAATTGGTCTCTCAATTGGTTGAGCAGAGAAGTAACATTGTCAGTCGGCTGACAAACTTAAAAGTCTGCCTGTAGAGAAATCGCACAAGCTGCTCTACAGCACCACTGACAGACTGAAAACATCTCATTAGCCTACTAGCTCGGTTCCTGACTGGCTAAAAAACACCAATGGATGTGCCAACTTACTATCAGTCAGGGGAGTAAAATGTCATGATGAAGCACCATGAGTATGGTTAACTCTTGAATACTAATGCTAAATGACATTATGTCATCTTTACTTCTTTCTTTCTTTCTTTTAGTAGTCAATGTACACATTAAGTAAGAATAAAAGTCGTACTTACTTTAACGTAAATCCATAACAAGTAAGCTGTAGTCATCTGTTTTTAAAAATATAAATTTGTGTTTCTAACAGTGAAAACTACATCTATGAAGGGAGAGCTGCTGGTGTAGCTGTGAATGCCTATGGCAAAGGTTGTATTGTTGGTAAGATTTACATTTTTTGACTTGATCATCATCTGCCAAATTTAAGATTCAAAATACTCTGTTCGCCATTATTGTTCATTTGAATCATTGTAAACAACAGGTGACAGGAATCAAAAGTTAAGAGAAATAGAAGATGAATATAAGTGTGATTGTCAGGAATGTTCATCTGTATTCAATAGATGCATATTGTTATGTTGTATAACATTGCATAACAATGATAACAAAGAGAGACAATGTGATGTCTTAATATCTGAATGGCAGTTAAATTCAGAGTAAACAACCTTTTTTTTCAAGTTTGTAATGCTTTATTAGTAAAAGTGTTGTTTTTTTCTCAATCGTTTTATTAAGAATTCCATTCAGATCTTTCATTCTTATTTGATTTCATTTCAGACAATGTGATCAGAGGAAATCAATGGGGTGGGGTTGACATTCGCAATGGTGGCTTCCCATTAGTCAGTGGAAACAGCATCATTAATGGATTGAGTGATGGAATAGTTGTGGGAATATCTGGTAAAGGATGTCTAGAGAACAATAACATCACGGGTAATTCTCATGTGAATTATGTTCCTTTGCATCAGTTAAGCGTAGTTTGTAGGAGTAGGGTGATTGGAGAGATGGCAAAATTGGTAACGCACAAGTCCTAATCAGTATATATAGGGTGGCCCAAAAAAAATGTCTCCAATTTTGAAGGATCACAACATCATTGTAACTGAATCATTTTTAAGGGGCTTTAGCAAAATTTCAAAATAATTAAAACTCTACAATGAGTGAAAATATGAGCCTGGTTGATTGAAGGGTTCAAGAGTTATAAAATGTATTGTAGAGGGATGTCGTCGAGTACGATATCAAGATATCGGAAGCTTCGTTGAAAAAGTTGAGTGACAAAAGAAAAGGAGATGGGATTGCGATTTAGCTCTACCACCAATGTTTTTCTGTTCTTTAGAAAAATTACATCCTACCACACAAAATTGTACTACAATTATCCATCAAACGGATCTCGTTTGCTAGATTTATCATGAGGAACGTAGTCCGTCAAAACAAGAACATCTTTCTGTTGTTTATCACTTCTAGCACTCATTAAAGTTTCTGAGTTCTAATTCAGACTTAAATCTAGTTTTAAGCATGCATTGATTATTTTAGTCTAGGTCAATGTATAACAGAATTATTAGATCTCTATCTAGGTCTAATTCTACTCTAGATGTATGTGGTTGTAGATCTAGGCTCTACTGGTTTGATTCTCAAGATGGTATGCAAGAGAAGAGAGAATGAATGCGGGCAGATACTGTCTGATATTGTGTCAACAATGGTAGGCTTGAATGAATTGATATCGTAACAATACTATCGCACCAATCATTTTGAAATTTTGCATGTGGATACAAAATTATTTGTTCCATACGAATGCCAGTTTTTAATTGAGTCAGTTTTAAAATCATAACATTATTATTGTTTAAAGTTGGAGACGTTTTTTTGGTTCACCCAATATACGTAAAAATGGCGGGGTGCTATTGATGAGTGACTAACAGGAAATAATGTAAATGTAAAGTACATAAAAATGTATACTACACAACTTATACTACACAACTATAAAGGCAGGACTGGAGACTCAGGTGTGAACGAGTACCTGGCCGTTAAGACAGCGCTGTTTCTGTCTGAAAAAAATGTCTTCGTGCCTAACAGGCTGCAAGTCTTGTTCTAAATTTTCTGTGTTGCTGTTGATCAGGGCAGTAAAATGTCATTGTAAAGCGCCGTGGAATGGCACTATATACTTTATTTCATCTGACAACACAAAAAGACCTGCAGACAAAATGATTACATCAACATATATTGTTGAAAAAGCCGTAACGTGTTCTTCAAGAAAAAATATTAGGATCAGTCTAGATCAAATAGACTCCAAAGAACTTACCTAAGGGCAATGTAACTAAGAACGTAACTTTCAGTCATTATTTTATTCTCACTTTTCGTTTCTCTGATCGTAGCTAATTTTTATTTTCTCTTATTCCTTCTCAGGCAATGCTGGTTGTGGTATTTGGACCATTTCTGCCAAACATCTTTATGTTCATGGCAACCAAATTTGTTGCAGCGGCCATTGTGGTATAATGATGCTTGATAAAACGGTAGGTAAAGAATTTCAATTGCATTTAAGAGAGATAGTAGGCTTGGAGTTTAAATGATTAGACAAAGCGCCGAGAGCTTTTATTTTATTCAAGAATAGGCGCTCTAAACATTTCTATCGTTATCATTCTTCTTATTTTTCTAGAGATGTGAATTTTGCATTTAGAGGGCAGCTATAGATAAGTTGATGAAAGTTTACTGCTGTTTTACCTGATGACAATCTTAAAATATCTTGCTGAAAATCATGATGGGACTTGAAGATTGACAATCACTACTTTCCTAGTATTAGATATAACTTTTTGGCATTTAAAGGGGAATTATTTAATGTCTGTAAATGTATACAGCCTTATCTATTTATGCAAAAGTGAAAAAAGTTAAAAGTGGAAATATACTTTGCCGGGTAATTGAGAATTGTGGGTAATTTAAGTACTCAGAACAAAATCTCAAGGACAGGATCATTATTTTCCTATTCATCTTCCTAATGAATCAGAATGATTATGTAACATAATTTTCCATTATATTTGTGTCATTATTGATTTCACAAGAGGTTTTTTTTTCTTTTACCTTACATGTTTTGTCAACACAAAGAATGTAAATGTATTTACTGAGCCTCTGAGAATGGCAAAGGAAAATGCCTTAACATTTCTGTTAAAAATATTGACCTATAATCTCTCTGTTATGTATTGGCTTTTAGGTGTCTTGGTAATAGACACAGTGGAGTCCATATAAGATAAACTCGCCTAAGATAAAATCTTCGTTAAGATAAACTGTTCGTCAGGTCCCGTTTTTCCTCTATATAAGTCTGCTAATCACTCTCCATCATGCCCAGTCTGCTTACAATAAACTTTTCAAGTCATCTTTCTCACTTTCTCTCTCCAGGCCTACTCTCTCTCTCTGCCTTTACACCATCCGATTGCTTGATTGAAAAAGTTCACATGGTTTCATCCTATGCTTCCCCATGCTTAGGCATAAGATAGAGCACAGTTCTTTTCATCCTTCATTCTACCTTTGTAACACAATTCGAAGTAGAATCTCATCACTTTCTGTAGATTTAAACCTATGCAATAGTCTATCATTAAAACATGAATCACAAGAAGACAACTCTTGGCCTGGAGAAGAATGAAATGGTTGTTTCCCTTGGAAATGGATAAGATAAACCTTGCTTAAGATAAACCGATGGCCTGGTCTCAAGGAGTTCATCTTAAGCGGACACCACTGTAGAAGCTTAAAATGAAAAAGAATGACAAACTGGTAACAATTATCAATGCCTTAGTTATGAGTTGTTTTTAATCTCATTCAATCCCCATGTCAACATATTTTGTAGGCCACTGCCCTTGACTCCCACATGAGCCAAATAAGTTCTGATGAGATTCATTCAGACAACTATTCTCCATATGATACAGACTTGTACCACCCAGACCTGCAGTTTTCCTCTGCTATTTTACAGTACAATAATATATCACATAATAGAGGTAAGTAATGTATTAGTGGCATAACTGAGAAATCAAACAGTATTCAAATGTACAGGCTCACACACAAAAATCGCTCTCTCTTTAAAGTCTTTGTAACTTCGTTAAAAAAAGCAGCTACTGCAACAGAAATTTGACACAATCAAGGATATATATGGCCAAAACATCTGAAAATGTTTTATAAGGATTTTAATAAAAATGTGGAAATGGTGATGAAAAAAGGAGTGTATTCCTTTTTTAGATCTAGGCGAAATTAAATACACACGTTAAAATTAAAGAAGATCGAGTAGATATGCAAAATTCAACAGAAACAATGTGAAAGTCTGATGCTTTAGACTTTAGAAGTGTAAAAAAATAAAAAGGAAGTGAATGAAGGCATATTGCATAGATATTGCAAGAAAAAAGGGTTGTACTGATCATTGTTTACGCTCCATCCGGATAAAATCACACACATTTGTTAATTTCGTCTCCAGTCAAGGTCTCTCCGGGCCCCAAAACATATCTAGCATTGAAAAATAGCACTCTTTTGTCACATTTTGAGTATTTTCTTTCTCATCCTCAAACCAAATAGGGCGTAAGACTATTAGCATTGTGAGCCACCTGTGCCGTGCACGTGACACATTGTAGGGGGCATTTATGGACGTAATCGGATTGGTGGATTGACCAGTAAACACAATTTTTTTAATTCATCCAGGATGCACAATGCATACCTCTTCATAAAACTATAGCTTCTCTAACCATCCTATTCACTTTCATGTTATTGTTTTACACACTCTCAAAGTCTAAAAGTCAGGCTTTCACTTTGTTTCTGTTGAATTTTGCATGGTTACTCGACCTTCTTGAATTTAGCCTTGATGGAAAAACGGGTTATATTTTGTTTTTCACTACCATTTCCACATTTTGTAGAAAATATTTTTATAACTTTTCCAAATTATTTGGCCATACTTATAGTTGACTGTGTTAAATTTTTGTTGCTCTAGCTGTCTTTATAACAAAGTTATAAAGACTTTATGGAGAGCACTTTCTTTTGTCACCCTGTATAATATTTAATCATAACAAAACAAAACAAACAAAAAAATTATAGTAATAATAATAGTATTTATGTAGCGCTTCCCATATCTACGACATCTCAAAGTGCTCCCGTCTTGATTATTGCAATGCTCTATTCGCCGATCTTCCTGAAAATAAATTTCAAAGCTTCCAAGAGTACAAAATAATGCAGCTCGTTTGGTGCTGGGGAAATCAAAATTTGAAAATGCTGCCAAAATGTTAAAAATCCTCCACTGGTTACCAGTATGCGCTAGGATAGAATACAAATAGCTTTTTTTTTGTCACAAAACATAAAATTTATTTTCCCGCCTCATACATAGAAGAACTCATCTTTCCCTATACCCAAACAAGAGCATTAAGGTCCCGCAACAGAAACTTATTAGTAGTCCCCAAAACAAATCTAAAATCTTTCGGTGATAGATCTTTTAGTAAATTTGGCCCTACCGTCTCGAACTGTCTCCCATTATTTGTTACAACAGCGCCCAGCTTTGCAGTGTTCAAGAAACATCTCAAAACATAGCTTTTCCAGAAATACCTTTTGTGTTAAATTCTATGTATTATTTTAATCCTTACTGCCCCATTTTATTATGTCTATGACGACTGATTTTTTATGCTATTAACTGGATCATGATTGTGTAATGCCATACATATTGTCTTTATACATGAATTTCTTATTACAAAGGGCATTTGAAGACCAAGTCGCCTAAATTGTGGGCCCATATAACTATGTGCCTTATCATGTTATATCCGTTACTAAATCTTATATCTTTTTACCATAATTGATCACTTATGTATTTTAA
>JAOYNN010024801.1:0-12825 GCA_025770095.1 Goniobranchus kuniei | reverse complement strand
TGTCCTGATTAGGATCATCCGCCCTTGGCAGGTCTTATTTTTAATCGTACTGGGTTCCACTACCCTCCTCATCAAGGAAAATTGACAGGGTTACCGGTTTAGTCGCCGATTGTCTGACGGATGCAGTTTAACATCATATATACCCAGGACTCATGCAATGTCGGCTGGTCTGGTTCCATGCACAGTGTGTCGACATAAACACAAAGTGACAACGCAAAGAAGCAGTCAGAAGTTGGTCATGTTACAAATGTTCTCTGATTACCTCTGTTATTATCAGGTACTAGTTTTATCTTCTGTCTAAACTTCACCTGTCAAGTCTTCACTGAACTTCCACCATCTTATGTTGAGCTTGACTAACTCTGTTTTCTTATCATTAACTTCTGATACAATTGACATACCACAATAGGGTGTTATGTGGTCACACCCTCCTCATATCACTTTGCAGTCTCAAATCTCATTACAATGACATTTCTTGCAAAGTATATAATATGATCTATCCATTATTCCTATAAGTGAACATCTTTTGCACTCTCATGAGTCACCAGATGCTGCTCCTCTTTCTTGAAATACATGTACGTCTTTATTCACAATAATATTTTAATATCTTTCCATTCTGTTTTCAAAATCCATATCTTTCAGGACCTCATGATTCTACATGTATTCTTTCTGTCTCTAATTTTCCATGCATTATCACAATATAGAGATGTGCATTCATGAAACAGATAAATCTATTTAAAGCAATATTGAGAGAATAAATCACGGCTGTTCATTTCACTTTTCAAGCGTGCTTTCAGTTAATCGCATTACCTGTACTGCTGACCAGGTTTAGACCACCGTGACAGTGGATGTGCTGATGGGGAATCTCCTTAGTTTCACCCTTCTCGCATGCTACCGTAATTTATTTGAAATTTCGCACCCCTTTGAACATTCAATTACTCAAACATTTGTATTACAAATCTCTTAGTGCAATCTTTGTAATTCCTGTGCAGTTGTTTTTAATTCAGTATTGTGCATTTTATTCATCGGTCATTTTTCTAATATCTGAAAATTGATTGATGCTTGCAAAGATCAGATAATCTTCCATTTAACGCTTGGTGAAATGAAGACGAGGGAAGCATGCTGCAAGGTAAACTTTTGACCCCGAACACGGCGTGACCTAGTTTCTTCAATAGCCCAACTAAGTGGGCAGTCTTTCATAGCCGTGTAACATGTATTATCACTCTTTATGAGGTCATAGTACAATGAATTAAATGTGTTACTCTCTAAAGTCTTAAACCTTAAACTCATAATTTGCAATCTTAGCAAGTCTCACTTTTACCTTTTTATGTCAAAGCTGTCTATCAGATTCATAGGTTTTCTTTAACATCAGAAAGGGAACTGTACTCAGAACAAATGTTAAAGATATTATATTAAAGTGATAACTTTCACATGCTAACAGTCATGGACACTCTCTTGACAGGGAGGCAGAAAAGTGAAAATTGATAGATTTCTGATATTTATCAAAAACACTCAGACCACTTCACTTACAACATTGTTGTTCTCTTTTGCTTTCCCAAGTATCGACATCAGGGACGAGTGGAAGGACCTGTAATCCAAAAACGACTGACCTTCCCAAGGTTTTCCACTTTATTTTTCAGGATCAAATTAGGCATAAAGGAATTTTGATTGATACTTATGATTGTAACTTGGGCTTACCCATATGTAGCAACAAATTTGCTGAGGCATCTTTACATACTGTGGCCTCCACATAAGAAGACAAGACATAAAGCGACTTTTGGCCATGGCGACATAAAATCCTGTTTTTTTTCCTAATATAACATTTGTAATGGAAAACCTCATACGGCGACGTCTTTTGGGACAAAAAAACCCTTAGATGACATCCTGACAAGTTGCTGCATACAATAATCCATGTTCCGATCACATAAAAGTCGATCGATAAGCTATAGGACCTATCCAATAAGCTAATGTTCAGGACCAATGAAAATGCTCGCCTGTCGCCCAACCAAAACACATGCCCATTGACCAAAACACATGCCCATTGATCAGGCCGAAGACAAGGTGCGTAAGACGATCCCACGTACACAAAGATAGACGGTAATCAGTGACTTCTTCATACCATCTAAGTAGAGAAGATTCATCTTACACTCACCAAAACAGCCCTTTTCACATTATCCCAATTAACCGCTTGCATTGCTCTTCCACTTTTGCTTTTTTCCCCTGTTCTATAGGGGAAACTGTTATAGCAACTTTCGGTTTAATAGGACATAATTCTCTGGTCCCAACGATGTTGCATTAAGTGTGCTACACTTTACTTATGCGTACAACCTCCTTGCAGACATGATTGCGTCCAATCGAAAAGCATGATGACCAAAAGGCATATGAGATCATATGATTTAATTGTACTTTTCACAGTTCTTATGTAGTCCAATGGAATTACAGACTTGTGTAGGCATAGGGGAGGGATGTACAATCAAGATATGGTCCAGAAAGCTGTCAATTATTCTGTTGCCCTTTAAACATATGGAGACATGGGAGATGGAAGGGAGATCTCTGTCTGATTAAAATAGCATGATTGTGCTCAATAGAGTGGTCAGCTGTGATCTGTTTTCCCATGACAGCCCACTCATCTTCTGCAGCAAATTTTTACAGTCAGAAATAAGTCAGGTGATAGATGGGGATGAACCTGATCATGCACCTGTATATAGATTTACCATCCTTGATCCTATTCATTTCACCTACAACTGGACAAATCGTTTGTTTTGGGCGTGTTGTGTGGTTGAATTTGCAAGTCCATCCTCAAACATTACTCAGTGCCTATAACTATCCTATAATCTCTTTGTAGATACAGCTCTGCATTCAACGTTATCATGCATCAGAGGTAATATGACATATTATGTCAAATAGCAATGAATTCCAGACTTTCTGCTGGGACAACACTGGAGCACATTCTCAGGATGTGGGTTGTCGTCCCTAGAATCAATTTATGGAAAACAGTTTCATATTTTATTTTTACATATTGAGATTAGTGATATATAATTCATTCTTATTTTTATAAAGAGGTATGCCGCTTCAGTGATTATGTAGGCCTATGCTTATTTTGCCCTAGAAATGGGGAGTTTGCCAAAGTTGAGTATTCAAGCCTCTGTAGATAAATAGGTAATTTCTTGCTGACAGTATAACATAGACTTGTTTTGCAATGAAACTTACAGTGCAAATTCAATCTTTACTTTTTCTTTTCACTATGAAAGTTGATTTTATTGAGCTAAAAATGATATCAAATGGCTAGGTATTGGTTATCGAAATGAGACTAAAACATCTACACGAAAGCAAACCCCAGCCAAAAATGCAAATAGATCGTCTGTGCTCAGATAATATGATCAGAGAAAAATACAACAAAGAAACAAAACGGCAGTATAAAAGCATGAAGATCACAGAGGATGTTGAAAATCACTGGAATGACCTTACAAAATGTTTAACGGGACCAATTAAAAATATTGTTCCAGTGAAAAAAAATGTAAATCAAATAACAAATGGATGAAACCAGAAATACCGGAAATGATGAAAGAATGTAGTAAAATACCAAAGGACACCATAGAGTATAGTCAAGCAGACAAAGAAATTAAAAAAGAGTGCTTAAAGGCCAAAGAAAGGCTCATAAACTCGAGAGTGCCAAGACATGAAAAAGAGGATAAACAACAACCCTAAAGAGTTTCATGAATCTATCAAAGACTTAACAGGCAGAAGAACTGTGACACAAAGCAAATGCATGAAAGAACTCCAATGGGAAGCTGATAATGAACACCAAAGATATTGTTCAACGTTGGTCTGTGTAATATATTCAAAAATTGTATACTGATGATTCTGGGTTAGCATATCAATCCTTCCAGAAGCAAGAGACAGTAAACCATTGGAAAATTTTCAGAGATGAAGTAGCAGCTGCATGCAAAGAAAAGAAAAAGGGTACAGCTGTTGGACAGGATAACATCTGTATTGAAATGATTGATGCTCTGGGAGAATTTGGAATTAATACATTAACCGAAGTGTTTATCGCTATCCATGAAAAAGGGGTTATACCAAGCAAATTGAAAGAATCTGTATTTATAGCTTTACCCAAGAAACCGGGCACGGTAGATTGTGACCAACATCAAACCATGTATTATGAGTCAGGCGGTCAGAATCCTGCTATGCATTATTATGAAAAGAATTTGAAATAAATTATCACCAGAAATTGGAAAAGAACAATTTGGCTTCGTGTTCGAAGACAAAGGGACAGTGAATGCTGTATACACATTAAAAACCATCATGCAAAGATGAATTGAAAAGCAAAAGAAGGTATATATCTCTGCTTCATAGATTATCCTAAAGCCTTCGACTCAGTCATACACACGACACTTTTCCAAATGCTAATCAATCTAGGGGTAGACTACAAAGATCTCAGACTTGTGCAAAACCTATATTGGAGCCAAACAGTCTGAATCAAAGTTGACGAAGAAACATCCCAATTTTTCAAAATCAGTAAAGGGGTAAGACAAGGCTGTGTTCTGTCGCCAGATCTATTCAATCTATACACAGAAGTTATCTTCAGAGAGATTGATGACATGAATGGCATTAAAGGCTGTGGTAAAAAAATTACAAATCTATGCTATGCAGACGACGCTTTGTTGGTGTCTTTTACACCCGAATTTATTCAACAAATGCTGGACAAATTAGTCGTTGTAAGTGAAGAAAAAGGTTTATGGTTGAATGTAAGAAAAACAGAGTGCATGGTGGTTTCCAAGGAAGATGACAATCTGATCTTCAAATTAACAAGTAAATGGGAACTATAAAACAGGTCAACAGATTCAAATATCTTGGAACAAACATCTCAAATGACTGCAAAGACATAAATGAAATAAAGCAAAGAATAGTGCTGGCGAAACAAACATTTCATAGCCTCAAACCTGCTATCACCAATTCAAAATTAAAAATCAGTTCAAAAATGCAAATGGTGCATACCTAAGTGTTTCCCACCCTCCTATACGCATGCGAAACATGGGTTCATAGACGCACAAGCAAAACAAAGACTTGTATCATTTGAGATGTGGGTTTAATTCCCTGGACGGCACGAGTTAGAAATGAGGATGTGTTGGAAAAATTAGGTAAAGAAAGAGGACTGCTAAAATCCATCAGGCAGAGAATGGATGTCTTTTCTTACAACCCTTCGACAAAACACATCAAATAACAACAACACAGACCGCACATGATGTGCTGATGAAAGATCAGTTTGGAGATGGATGGCCGGCAAAGTGACAAGCAACACATGCCACTAGAGATGAGGTGATTGGTAGATTTTAAACAATTTCAAATCAGTACTAATCAAGCACTTAATTTTCACCTCTACTTTCATTTTTTCTATCAAACCTGGAAGTACGAGAAGTAGTCATTGAGAGGCCTTGAAGGGCAGGGCCAATAGATTGGCCTGCTCTATTGGATCTAATATCTTCATCTAAGTTTCATGTGATATGAAATCACTTTATTGCTGTTGCCATCGGGTACATAAGAAACAGCACTATCCGCAGTGTCATTACCGTGTCATCAATTGCTGACAATCATGCTGACAAATCAAGAATGTGGGCATGTGTTCAGTTGTATTATTAAATGCCATTTAATAAAACAGCTGCACTCACGCTGCTTCCAAGCCCAGATAAATTACAGAGGGAAAATAGCGTTTGAGCACTGTTCATGATCAAAACAATGACCATACATTGGAGAGTGAAAGCACCAGTATCACTTTCCAAGGAGGTTTGGGCGTGCCTTATCACAGGCACTGATCCATGCACCACATTGTTATACTCTTGGAAGTCTCACCCCTTTTTCTGCCTTCTTGAAAGCCCTTTAATAACGACGCCTCTGGATAACAACATAATTTTCCGGTCCCGGGCACGGTCATTATTCAGGGGTTGCACTATAGAATTTAAAAACTAAGAAATCAAGGAAGTTTGTCTTTTTGGTTTAAAAGCTTTATTCTGTCAATCTCATCATTTCCCAACATTCCCCATATTGAATATAATATATTCAATGACCAACAATCAAAACAAAGAAATCTAGAAATGATAAGATAAATCAAATGCAATTCTATAATGATCATTTCCTGAATGATGTCATTGATTTTTTCCTTAATTACATTATCAAACAGTTCCTTTGATTTTGACATAAAACAAAATATTGGACTGAAAAAAAAAGACAAGCAAATACAGAATAAACAGAAATCACCACCTAACATACATAAACATTAATAATCTTAATTCTAACTCTACAGGCTTATTGTGGGAATGTACTATAATGGTTTATTCTTTACTCTGCAAACACTAAAAGTTTCATGAATTTTATTATGTTTCCCCTGTTTACATCTCAAACCTCCCCATTTATGAGCATTAGAGGTTTGGAGGTCTGGTTTTAATTTTCTGGTGACAAACAAGGCTCCACAACTACAGAGTCCATGCAATGTATTACAAATATGAGTGTCGTACAGGACTACATCAATGTATTAAGCCTGAATGAACAAAACTCTCTTAGGTTTCTATTCACTTTATTTCAAAGTAACAACTGGGTGAATAACATTTTGCGTATGAATAATAATGTCAATAATCAGCGTCAGTGTTATCAGAGAAATATCATGAGACAAATGTATACACAGCTATTCATAAATCAAGAACATCTCTGTCTTTTATTACCCTACGACTTCTTGTTTTCACTGACTCCAAGATCGTAGCTAGGTGACCCGGTTCCTCCCAGCCAGATGGCCCATGGGGGCCCCTGTCAGTGTGTAACGTTGAGTATGTACATATGATACAAAAATATACTGATGCATACATACATACATACATATATTACATACATGTATACATACATACATACATAAGTACATACATTCATAAACGTACAAACATCCTGGTGGCCCGGTAGCTCAGCTGACTGCCATGCGAGGTGGCTCAAGTTCAAATCCAGCCGGGCAGTGGATTTTTTTCGGGGTCCCTGTTCACCCGGCAGTATAAATGGGTAGCTCAGTCTTTCTAAACTTGGCGAAAGTAAAGTCAGCATGGAAAGCAATGGCAAACTACCACATTATGCCATATGCCTAGTATAATTAGGGCTCGACCCCTAATTCCCCGGCACTCAGTAATGGGTACGGGACTAACTTTACTTTAACTTTACTTACATACGTACAGACACATACATTTCATACATACATACATACATACACATAATGTGATGGTTTGAATATGAATTTAATGCCTTTATAGAGCTACCCCATATTCCTTGCACATTTTTCAAATGCCGTTATCTTCCTAGGATAGATCTGACTGTCTGACTTGTAGAGAAATAACAAAATGAAGCGATTGCCATTTTCAATGATAAAGGTCAACGACAGAAAAATACCAGAAACTAGAACCATGAAGCTGCTAAGGCTTTGATACTGCCTCTTCATATAATTAATTGTGAAAAGGACCTTTTAGTACATGAAAATGCAGTGAGTGTTGTCTTGCAAGTCCCTGCTAGGAGACGTAAGCCCTAAGGTGCAATCTTGTGTTGATTTCATTGGTTTTAGTTTGGAGGGGTAAAAAGAGAAAAATAGAAAGAGGATATGGGATGTACTATCATCACATTCGAGATGAGCAATGAGTGACAAGCAACAATGTTCATCAGGTGAGATTCATAAATGGCATTTTTGTAATTTGGGTAAGCCTTGGCCGACTGGTAGTGCATGTTCAAAAGTGCCATGCAGTCTCCTTTATAAAGATCAAAATAGTACAAATTTTAAAGCTAAGGTGTTGTTGCTTGAAGACCAGCACATATGTGGAGCATTTTTGTCTTAGTTTCACTTAGATAGGAATTCCCAACAAGGTTTGTTTGTTAGGTGTTTTAGGGTTCTTTTTGTCTCTTTATGCTCAGGTCCTTAGAAGCTTTTGAACAGGATACACTGAAAATTTAAAGCTAAATTAGTCTAGTTTATAAAATGACAAACAATGGAAAAAATCTTCAGTTGATACAACGTGTTGTTTATTTGTAAAAATATGAAAATATGTGTACTGTACTTTCTTTTTCGAAACAAAGATTCGTGTGAATTGCTAGTTATTTGGGATTCATAGGCTTCCGTGATTTCTCAACAAAAGTGCAGAGTGGTGGGGCTTAAGCACTTTATAATTTGAAATATTGATAGATCTTTTGTTTAATATCAAACTGCATTTATTCCCTCTTCTGAAATCACAGACTTGTTCAGTAAACAATTTGAACAATGCACCCACAGTCCCCAGACTGATGCAAGGTTGTTCTTTGAAGTCATTAAGTTAAAATCTTGTTGGAACCTCTACTGTGCCATGTCATGGCCTGTCAAAAATATGATATTCTCAGTTGTCATATTGTTTGCATACTCTACGTGTTCGGAATTCTTCGATGCTAAGGGCAGCTAATCCGGTTGTCTTGAATCTCCTAATTTTTATGTGTCTGTGTGTTTTCCTTATAGCATATGTTTGTGTGTCTGTACCTGTGTGCGTTTGTGTATGTTTGGAGAAAGGGGGAAGGGGTGTATGATTGATGATAGCTGTATTAATCCTGTTAAAGCCACCATTGGCTTGCCATGCAGTCATGTCATGGAGTGAGTACAGAGTACAGAATGGTGCAGCATGAGATGATCAGAGAACATCATCCTGTCAAGCCCCAAGTGATGATTTCAGCATACTATGAACATATATATGACTGACTTAGAGCCGTGTCAAGTTTTACAGCTGTGTTGCTTCCCAGTTGTCCAACTGCTTAGCTTTGGCTGCTTTTAATTGCTATCCTGGTTGTCAATGCTCGCCAATTGCCTCTGTTCCGGGTGAGCTCCATGATTTTGTCCAAATCATTGGCTGATGAGAGTTGTATGGGGTGATTGATGCTTAACTAACACTTCTTTGTTTTAGGACAATGGGCAGACATCGATAACAACAATACATATATATATATATAATATACTGGGCTACAATAAAATGTAGGAAATGGCTTAAATACCGGAAATGCAACGATGAACACGTTTTATTTTCTGATAAACACCAGATTCTTAGCTTTTTATTGATACCAAACACTCCATAGTACTAGAGCATTAAGTGGTATTTAAAATCATAATAAAATTTTGTGCCGGAAATCAAAACTACACAAGTGAGAAAAGGAGTCTGATCAGGCGTTCTCTAACATTTCTGGCTTTGCCGGATGGCACCTAATGCACACTGAAACGCACGGTAAAATTACGGGCTTAGGGGCTTCCAAGAGTTGACTCTTAGTTTGGACTTAATTTTAGCTTTCACTGTTTTTCCTTTTAATAATTCTTTTCTCATATTCAGATGTATTGATGGAAAAATTACATAGAATTATAATCTCCACTGTTCACAGTTAATCCGATGCAAAATTAGGATCTAGATCTAGATGCTTCATGTACCATTTAGAATTTTTGTAAGCAGCCTTTTGAGCTGACAAACTGAAAGTTGTACTGTGGGAGATTATTGTCAGACTAGCTTCCTTGAAACGTTGTTTTGTGTTTTGGTTTATACTTATGGTTGAGTCGGTATTGTAAGGTGCAAATGTCATCTGCTCTGCCTTTATTTGATGTTCGTAGTATGTCGACATCGTCAGTTGGGGCTTGACAGGACGATGTTCTCTCATCAACTCCTGCTGCACCATTCTGCACTCCATACTCATCCCGAACATGGTCGCTTTAATGGGATTAAAGGGGCTATTATACATTCATTTACAGCTTTGAGAGGATTTTTGTCTCTTTATGTTCTTTGTATAATGATATTAATATGTTCTTTACTTTTCCTTACCCTCCCCCATTCAGGGACAGCCAACAGGTCTTGATTGATACAGTGGAGCAAGAAAACAGCAAGTTCAGGGACTGCCAATCCATTTCTTGTTTAGAATCTACAGTAGGTCACCAAAGTTGGAGGGTTGGAGGTTTCTACTCTCTACTTATTTAATAGAAAAATGACCGGTGTCAAAGACTTGCATGCAAACGTGATCTTACCTATAAAAAGTTGTATGGTAAGCATAGTTTTTATCATTAACCCGCGCCGCCTCGATGCCAAATTGTAACACGGAGCCTGGATCGGGTCAATTTTGACCCGAGAATTAGTACAACACGATACTGGAGTATTGACGGCTCGCTTACGTCACATCGCCTCAAGATGAAAGCAATGGAACAGGCCTTTGCCATGAAGGGGTAAGTTTACCCAAATTTTCGATGCATTGATTTCTTCAATAGCCTATGACTTAGACGATACTAATGTGTCATGAAAGTTTAGCTGAGATGGTCTGGAGATAAAAGCCAGATCAAGTTCAGAATTCTTTGTTGAAGATGGTACCTGGCACGCAGTGAGTGTGTCAAGAGGACACTGCACGCAGCGCATGCTTATAGGCCTACAGACGGCATTTGTTCAAGTATAATCTTACACCTTGGAGGGGGAGGGGATTTAGGCCTAAAAAATGGTAGCGGGTTCATGAGAATTGGAAGAAAATTATCAATCTCGATTACTTGGTAATCGGAATCGACAACATATTTATTATGACAGTCTAGGACTAGGCTGATCACTTGTTTCGGGTCAATTTTGACCCAATCGAGGCGATGTGTGAGTTTTCGATTTTTTTCAGTGTTATTACACTAGCCAACAAACAAGGCCTTTACAGCAAAACTCCTATAGCTGCAAAGTTCATATTCTGGGATTTTTAGCAAGATAGGTTTGAGGAAGCATATTTAGCAGCTTGTGGTATGGATCGCATTAGGAGCGGAGCTATTAGTCAATAAGGAACCCTTCAGGTCAATCCGATCGAGGCGGCGTGTGACTTTTCGATTTTTATAATTTTCATAACCCTAGCCAACAAATAAGGCTGTTACAGCAAAACTACTATAGCTGCAAAGTTCATATCTTGGGATTTTGTGCAAGATAGGTTTCAGGAAGCATATTTAGCAGCTTGGGGTATAGATCGCGTTAGGAGCTGAGTTATTAGTCAATAAGTGAGCCTTCGGGTCAATTTTGACCCAATCAAGGCGGCACGGGTTAAAGATTTTTACAATATACAGTGTAATCCACTTATAATGACATGCTTTGAGAAGAGGATTTGATGTCGATAAATAAAAATGCAAAACCAAAGAGTAAAAAACTAGGGGAGGTCAGCGGGAACAGAGAAGTACATGTGTTTACCTTCTACGACATGAAGTGAGAGAATGAATGGGAAGCTGAGAGAGATGTAGGCCTACCTGCACTGTATCTTTGAAATGATGGGCAAACAAGGAGAGCAGGCAGGGGGTATAGTATCGGTGCCTTGCTAGCACTGAGTGGCTAGGCACACACTACACACCAGCGCAAACTTTGCGACACACATGCTTGTATAAGTAAAAGGTCTAAAGCCTGTCTGTTGTGATCGCTTGCTGAGGATAAATGAAAGGCGAGGTAACTGACCATAGCACTTGCCAGCGATGGAATGAGAAAGGGATGGGAGGTGGGAGTTGTAAGGACACTAGTCTTATAGGCCTAACTTCAGCACGAGATGCGCACATCTTCTGTTACATGTAGTGTGTACATGACCCACTTAAGCCTGGTACAGTATTTTTTGGGTATTCCGACTAATAAAGAACAAATGTGTTGACCATTAGTGTGACATTTCTCCCCTTATGTTCATGGGCTTTTCCAGTTACCTTTTGGAAGCAGTTGATAAAGTGAAGTGAGCCAAAAAAAAAAGTTCGTTATAAGAGAATTTATTTGGTAAAGATAATGAAGGAAAATTTCAGGAATTTGAAAACATGTTGATATATCACAATGGCAATAAATTGTCTGTCAATATAAGTGGATTACACTGTATTCACATATCTTAGCCCTGCTGAATACTGTCGTAACTCAATTTTTTATCAAAATCTAATTTTCACGTCTAAACTTAGCAATATTAAGGCATGCTTCCTGTTCAAGCAGGATTACTCTTCTAGTCTTAGTCTTAGTCCTCAAATTGGCTGATTGACTCAGATTATCTGAGTGTTAATGTCAACGTGCGAAGTTTTATTTATGCCTAAAATATTTGAGTTAGTATGTAGTTCTTATGCCGATAGAATTGGAGATCCAGTATTTGGAAATCAAGTTGTAACTGTATGGACTGAAAAAATAACCTTTCAAAGAATGACGGATCTGAAGTAGTGACAAATCATGATCAAAAAGTTGTGATCAAGGTGTTGTAGATCTAGATCTGAATATTGATGAGACTAGGACAATGACGGTGAAATACCTGAGAGCTCAAAGGCTGGATGGGCATTGATAGTTAGTCGTGTTTTTTAAAGAGATTTTGTTCTTGTTGTCTCTAAATCATGTCTCCGTTTTTTCCTTCTGAAGTATATTATTATGTCTGATTATTGTTTATGGCTACTTTTAATTAGTTATGTTTTCTAGAGAGATGGAATTTTTTTTGTCTTTAAATCATCTCTCAGCACAGCCTTTTTGTTAAAAATTTTTTATAATAGTACATGTACTTATGTTTGTGGTTAAATTTAAACGGCAACCTCTTTTCCTCATCTGAGAATCTGCTCTACTACTTCTGTTCTCTCTCTTACTTTAAACTAGCCTTTTGTGCTACTTTTTCCTGGACGCTGAGATGGCCTTTGTAGTCGAAAAGAGCCCTAAAACACCAAATAAACAACTAAAATAACAAAAACCAAAAAATAAACCCCACAAAAAACAAATGTAGCTAGATCTAAATTTATTTCATAATTGTATAATAAAGTTTCTCTCTCTCTCTCTCTCTCTCTCTCTCTCTCTCTCTCTCTCTCTC
>JAOYNN010024691.1:0-12825 GCA_025770095.1 Goniobranchus kuniei | reverse complement strand
GGCACGTTCTAAGCTCTCCAAACATTTATACAAAAAACAAACAACCCTGCCCTAAAAAAACAACAACAAAGAACAACAAAACAACAACAACAACAAAAACAAACAAACAAAGACCCCCCCAAAAAAGCAACAACAACAAAAAACAAATAAAACAGGATATCAATATCTTCAAACTTTTTAATCAAACTGATCGCACAAAAAGATACTGTAATGAATTCCAGCAAAAAGTGAATAAACTAGAAATCCACCTGGACAAGTAGAAGGAGTCTAATTGCAGGGAGAATAAAGGTCGCAGTTTTCCAATCTAACAAAGAAACATAACATCAAAGTAGCCTATCTTGCTAGATTTGTGAATCAGTTCACTCCTTTTGAGGCAATTAACTCTACTTAGTGCTCAACCATTCTTCTGTGCTTGACACAATACACAATTACTGAGGGTTTTAGGCTCTAAAAAGAACTAATAGAAATAAAAATAAAAATTCTTCAACACTGCTTTAAATGTTCTTACAATGTACGCTATATTATTCCGCACTGAGGGAGGGGAAAAAAAGTTAATCCTTTCAGCTTGTCACTTCTTAAATATTCTTAAAAAAAATTCTCCATATATGCTCTTTCCGAAGTAAAATTGCAATTTCATGCACAAAGACAGAAAATATTCCTTCAAATCCATGAAAAGAAAGAGGCATGATCCCTGCCAGATAAGAAGATGGAACAAAAGAATGTGCACTTCTTGCTTCTTAAAAATCTTATCATAAAAGAAAAATGTATCAGTAAATGTATATATTTGCCTGTAACAGATCATCCATACAAAATGTTCGCATAGTGTTGTATATATAAAAATATTTATAAAATAATAGACAACATATTACACCAAACAGCTACACCTGAGAAATAGCAAATCACACAGCTAACACAGCTGGTATGTAAGCTTTGTAAAGTGGAAAAACAAACTTTGAGGTCTCAATCCACAGCAGCCGCAACACAGTACAACAAAACCACTGTAAAAATCTTTATGTTGGTTGTTGTTGTCGCTTTTTCATATCGTCATTCTGCCACTCTGAGCTACATGTTGCATTTGCACAACTAGTGAAATGGCATTGATGGAGTACGGTTGGTAAATGCGTATCACACAAGAACACAGATATAGAAAGAATTTGTCATGTGCAACAGATAAAAGTGTGAATTGCAGATTTCCTTTGCACAGTGACTATTGAGGGCAGGCAATACTAAGGCAGGTTTAACTTATTTGCCACATGCTGACAGAGATTATTCTATAGCCTCAATTAGAGTATGCTACGGACATGGGATCAAAGACAGCAATAGTTGGAAGGTCTTCTGTCTTTGCAAAGAGCTGCCAGGGGACACTTAGCCTATGCCTGGGAAGCTTAATAAATTATCCTCATAAAAGGATGAGATGTAGCAATAAAGCCTCTCTTTTTGTCGACAAAGTATCCTACAACAAGCCCAAATGACATTTGAATACAAATCTTTCCAATTTCTCTTAACAGTAGGAGGATGAAAAGCATGATGAGCTTAATAAATAAGGTGCACCAAAGCATGTATATCATCACATTACATATTATTCTCCAACCACATAATTGATAAGTAAAAATAGGAACACATCTAGAATTCAGTCATATTACCTTACAGATGGCATTTTGGGCAAAAGAGCAGCATAAGTCTGAATTTTCTAACTGACATTAAATGTTACAGTCCACCAGAGTAAGATGAATGTTTAAACAGAAGGGCAAGATAGAAATATTAGTGCCAAATGAAATGTTGAAGACTAAGAGTCCCTAACTCAAACTTATGCTCTGATTCAGAAAAACTGCTCCTGGATAACGACAATTAAAAAGAGATACAAAAAAATTATTATCATAATAATCGTTATAGCAAAGGCCTAAGATTAAACATAAGAGCTCGTATTAATCTACAGAAGATATACATTGATAATCCTCCATTGGCAGGACATGTGTCTAATTGAGTAGCAATACTGCATTCCATTAATTCTTCAATAACAGGTGAGTGTTACAGGCTAGAGTCTAAATTCATCATTGTGTCACAAAATAGGCCCACCTCTGATTGGATCATACAAGAATACATGTGAGAGTAAGGACATACTGAATGTAAATGTCATTGCAATGATAAACCTAAAGATGAGGCTTTAAAATGACATGTCACGGCACACAATCACATGGCAGATATTGGCTTAGCCATGACTCTCATGGTTAGGATTCCATTCCCATGCTTGCCTGTCCAACCTTTGTCAGGTTTTGCCTCAAGGTACTTTCTCAATATCTACAGATGAAAGAAAAAGACAAGGAAGGACACAGAAAGGTTATCAATTTTATCTTAAGAATAACAATCACAGTGTTTTTCCTAGACACAAACTTGAGTCCTTATCACTCTCAAAGCTTATTATTAGGGGTCCTTTAATAATTTTTGAAAGAATCTTCTGGAAAATAATAGTCATGAAGATTATTGTGAGCTATACATTGGGTTGCCAAAACAAAAGTCTCTAACTTTAAAAGGTTAAATAACTTTATTATTTTAAAGGTGACTCACTTTTGAATTACTCGCCTTAAAGAGCAAATAATTTTGTATTCATTTGCAAAAGTTCAAAAACATCAATCCGATAGAACGGTTACAATATGGATTTATTCATGCATACCACTGTTGAGACAATATCAGAGAGCATCTGCCCACATTCAATTATCCTGACGGTTCGTATGACCACAATATTTTAAAATAAAATGACTAATTCTTTTTTCATGATAAAATGGCAAGTTGTACTCGTATTTCTTCCAACGTTATTTCATTCCAACCTGTCAATATTTTTTTTTCTTGAAATCCAGTAGCCTTTTCTCTCTCTACATCCCTTTTCAACACAGAGTGTCTCAATGATTACAGTGTTAGTTATGTTCAATACCGTTTTGAGTGGGCAATAAAAAAAATTTCGACCGCTTTTTCGATCAAAGGTAGATTTACATTTTGGTCTCTCATGTTCAGAGTTTGCAGATAGACCTGTATTATCTGCCATAAGCTTGCATTAGACATAGCGATGAAACTTCGGGAGGATATAGAAATGTCGAACAACTCTGCCACAAGAAACTCACATACAACAGTACTTACCTGCACTTCTTGCAGAAAATTGTATAAGAATGAAAAACGTCAAAGAATGACGCAACACTTGCAATATCTTTGTCTGTTGCCCCCAACAGAGGGAGGTGGGGTGATGGGGGCAAAATATGCATGGACTAAAATGTCAGGCAAATGGCCCTGTGAAGTAAATAAAATCGTAAAATGTCATGACCATCTGAAGTCTATCATTTCTTTTTTCTTTTTTTTAAAGTTATGATTAAAAACAAAAAAAATCATTTACAGTATTATAACATTTGTTTCATAGTTGTTTTATTTGTGAAATTAATCCTAGAACCACTGTATTGAGTCAGGATCAAAGAAAATTACACTCCAAGGATAAATTCTCATCATTAGGTGCCTATATGTGCGAGGGTGTATCTTGCCAGAGAGAGCGAAAGAAAGGAAA
The DNA here is from genome assembly GCA_025770095.1 of Goniobranchus kuniei. Taxonomy (NCBI): domain Eukaryota; kingdom Metazoa; phylum Mollusca; class Gastropoda; order Nudibranchia; family Chromodorididae; genus Goniobranchus; species Goniobranchus kuniei. The sequence continues at coordinate 9,278 of JAOYNN010024691.1, read as the reverse complement.
AAAGAAATAAACAAACAATTGACTTGTACAAAGAAAAGACTCGAAATGGGAGAAGGAGATAAGGTACCACAGGAAACAAGATGCCTTGTTCCTTTGGCTGTATAATGTTGTGAATGAGGAATAACATGGTAGTTGTGTGGCTTTGCAGTCTAGGGATAGACAGTTTGCTTTATGACTGTGGGGTCGTGGTTCGAATACCGCCAGGGGCGGTGTGAAGTTGAGTCCTTGGAAAAGGCTCTTTATTCGCATTTTCTAAACACATTCAGGTGTAAAATTATTACCTGACCATTAACAGCGTTGTCCTTGTCAAAAAAAAAACTACTATCGCTACGAGGCAGCTTTCTTGTCCTTTGTGTTACGTGTTGCTATTGGTTGGGGATCCCTTGTAAAGCACTTTGAGCACATAAAGTGGACATTGCACTATATACAGTTGTATGGCAAAGGGGGCAAAATTTTATCAACTGTGAAAAGTAGATTCAAATGGGAATGTTTTGTCAGAATGGGTCAGCCGAAATCTATAAGATCTAGATCTAGACTTGTTTGAAAGCCTCCATCAGACTAGTCCATACGAACAAACGGTTGCGATGTAATTCACTCTATGCCTTGGTCAGGCTCTCTTCATTGTAAAGTTCCATATATTGAGCGCCTGATTTTGACAAATTTCATCGGATAAATGCAGACAGCGATAGGTAATATGACAACTGATTTGGTCTATTTCGAAGGCAACAATTAATGTTGCTTTGGATATGCCTCTGTTGGAAATTGCAAAAACTTATACGTAAGCTGAACAGCTCTGTGTGTCTTGAAAGTACTGCCGCTGAGAGTAAGGTTAACTCAGCAAATTGAGGAGACAGAATAAAAAGAAAATAAAAACAAAGGGTGAAAAAAAAATTTGCCTATGATATTTCATAAGGAAATGTGTAAATGGCATTGAAGATATTCTCCGTTAAGATTGTGTGCACGGTAGGGCCTTTGAGTGTCACATCTTCTAAGATTCTTCCATCAATATACAAATGTAACAGGGAGCCCTATCAGTGTAACAATTGAAGAGCATTTTGCAATAACTCAGTAATAGCATTTACCATGAAAAATTTGTTCTTGTTTTTGGATGTGTAAAGCAGCAACAAGACTTAGGAAAAAGTCATCAAAATGTGCTTAGACAAGTCCATTGATACACGACAAGTATCTTTTTTATTAATTCATTTCTCAAAGTCATCTGTTTTCTTCAGCAGCTGACTTTTCTAAAAAAAAAAAATTTTGAATTTGGGATACTAACCGCTCTTCAATAACTCTAATACTATCTGACATGCTGTGTTAAGATGAGATTCAGCACCTATGAAGCAGTGAACTGCTGTTGCAACCCCAACAAGTTGGGACAAGCCGAAAGAAAGAGATTCAAATCAATAAGGCAAAGAAACAAAATTTACATCCAAACCCTAAATTTGTTGTTTCCTATGACCAGGGCAAAACAGAGTACCATGAATCTCAGCGATGCATCTTAATAATATTCTCAACTCTTTTACCCCCTGTATTTTTGCCCTTAATCCTAAGGATCTTCTCCTAAAAAAGGGGTGGACTTTTTAAAACAGTGACAAAATGTTATTCAAAAAAAAAAAAAAAAAAAAAAGGGCATATCCATTACAGGTGATCCAAGGGGCAAATGGTTGAAAGATTCAATGTTAACATCCTGACTCTCCCTGTACCAGTATATCCTTAACACCTGACTTTCTTCATCGAAAGGATAATAAAACAATATTAGTTTCCAACATTGTTTGATGGATGAAAGTTGCAGAGTGATAAATCCAGATGGCTGTTCAGTGATCCTGACAGCAAGACAATCCAAACTAGGCCAAATTGACCTACTTAATAAGTACTAATGGCCTGCTATCACTAGACAACGTACATGTGCTTCCACAGAAATAAATCTAGATCTCTAGGTCCAATACTTTCATCAAATGATTTAATGTCATCAGAATCAAACACAAATATCAGGATGTGCATTATTTGCACCAGTCTATGTCTGGTTGATGACAAAATTATGCAGAGTTAAATTTTTGCCATTGTTGTGAGTACTGGTAATATTTAAGTGGCTCATAGAGTGTACAAAGTTCTTATGGAGAGGGTGTTATGGTTGAAGGCAGTTACGGTGAGGACCTATAATTCACTCCTCCATAAATAAGACGACACTCCCTCGTAATCACAAAGATAATTAGGATAATGAAGGTGCGGATGTAACAGCGGTTAAGGATGTATGTCACAACAGTGGTCGACAGCGATTTAGAATGTTAACGGTTAAGCATTGCTTCAATCATTATTACACAAAGTATGAAAAGAAAAAGATGAAAAAAAGAAAGAAAAAAAAAAGGAGAGCCAACACACAGAATCTGTACTATTGCATTTACTCACATACTGTGGTTATATTGAAAAGATTTAATAAAGAAATTGCATGAACTTGTCAATCTTCCTCAATGAAAACCATATAAGACCTGTAGGATTCAACGACACCCTTTGATTGCAACTTACACGCAATCTACGAATTCCTGCTCGAGTAATGAGTTGACAATCATAAATTTCAATTCTCTTTAAGGACTGGCAGCCCATCAAGTGTTCAAGAGAAGCATCAGTGATAAGGGGACAGTTGTCCAACTCCACCACTTGCAACTGTTCAGTGGCACAAGGGCTAGAGCCAATCTGGCGAATGCCTTCATCTGTAATTAGCTCACAGTGGGATAGGGACTGGTAGCAGACACAAGGAAAAGAAATAAGTATTCAAGAAAAGTGATTTCAATTACAAGTACCTAAAAGCAAAACAAGAACATCTGAACACATCATAAACACAAGAAATCTGTGGATAATTAAAATACATATCAAAAACTACCCTCTTTATATGAAGATGTATGTGGTTGTATAAAACAAGGGAGCAATCATATAACAAGATAACACTGCTCTTAGAGCGAACAGATGATAAAAGACTAGACAGGCTGGACTTGTCACAAGCAGGAAGATAAACTATATCCATGATTAAAGATTACATACATTTTATTCCTCTTGTAAGCTTCCAGTTAGGAAATGACTACAAAAGTTAACATCCAAAACTTCAACCTACCAAGGCAGATAGGTGATGACAGTAAGTAGCTATATGACCCAGAGTTGCATCCGTTATCTAAAGAGACAAAGAAAACAAAATTCAAAGACAATGAAAATCTAACTTGACTACAGAAATGCAGGTGAAATTACATTTGCTTATTTGTTTATTGTTATACTTATGAAAAATGAACTCAGGTCAATATGATATTCACCTCTTTCCCCCTATCACCAACTTATTCTTGTTTGAAATTCTGTTTGAAAAATATATGAATGAATCATGCTTAATTCAAAATACATTATTCCTTCAAAGAAGCTTCAAAGGCATTCCCATGTCTACACTTCACAGCATCACAGGTAGAACATGGGTTTGCCAGGCCCAGAGGTGGTTTGTGCAAAAACGGGTCTAACTAAAACTCCCATATCTTAACATCCTTTCACTCATTTGGCCTCCACATTCATTAACTCTCTGAGTGCTATTCCTGCATATGCTGCGGGGGACCTGATTATTGTGTCAGTGCGGCTCGCACACCGCTTACGGGAATGAAAGTGCTATTTTTTGTGCGCTGATAATAGGATTGATAAAACTGCTAGCGCTACCACGTGATTCTAGCTCTCTTTTCTTTTTTAGCTCCAAACCGATCGACTGTGACCGTCTGTACTATTTTGAATGGTTTTTTCCCCTGAACCCCTTTGAATCAGCTGATTATGGCTTCAAGTAGAAAAAATCTGAAGCATTCAATGAGTGGTTGTCTGCCGGCTTGGATGGAGAGTACATGTTCGATGTAGATAATCGGGACTCTAGATCTGGCGATAATGACAGCTCTACAATCAATCAGCCGGTTGCAGGACCGACCCACAGGGACCCATCCCCACCTCCACCCCACGAAGGGGGCGTGGCAGGGGCAGATGGGCACAATCTGTTTGACAGTGGGTAGACAAGCATGGAGAGGAAGAAGATTGGACTGAAAACTTGGCTTAAATTTGCCTTCACTGCCAATCCAGGTCTACATGTCCCTGATGATGTAAATTCACCCCTAGATTTACAAATTTCTAGGGTTTTTTTTTCCATTTTTGGATTACAAACTCCACCAAAAAATAGGAAAATGACAACCCAGCTGCTGTTCAAGTGAATATTATAGATACTGTTTATATACAGGACCCAAACTCGTGGCGGGTGCCAACCTCGTGGCAGATTTGCTTTGGGCACCACTGAACGCAATAATTTTCAATTTTGATGTGCGCACTCAAATGCTTCATTAAAGTCTTATTCTGAAATTCAAAATGAATTAATTTTGTGAGCTCGAGAGGCCAAGGTTGCCAAGGAACTTTTAACTCTAAAAACGAACATCAAAACAAAACAAAAATTAAAACAAAAACTTTTATGTAATATAAATAAAATGAATATGAAAAGAGTTTCTCAAATGCAATAGGCTATTTCACATCGACAAAAAGTAAAATGACAATGAAGAGATTTGTTTAGTAATAAATTATAATATATTGGCTATTGACAAAAAAACAAACAAACAAAACTTTAAGAAAAACCCCAAACAAAAAAACAACATCAACAAGAACAACAAAACAACCACAGCAAAACACCAACCATGTTTAAATTTTTAAATGATTTACGACTTTTACTATTAGGTAAGGATATTCTTCCTCAGCTGAGCTCTAGGCCTATGCATTTTTTATGAAAGATGGATCCATTCTAGCAGTTGGTTACTTGGAAAACAGGTCATCTTGCTGGGTCGGTTCTGATTGATACAACCGTAGATCAACCTCGTCTCCAACGTCCACACATTAAAAGTTGCCCAAAACATTTCTGGTCTCTAATTGCTCTTCGGTTTGTTTTTAGTGTTTGGCTGTCTGAAAAGAATTCCTTCATATGGAAGGAAAGAAGACGAAGCCATTGTCTCAACATAGTTAGCCTATGAAAGTCTATAGTCAATCATCATAGGTCAAAGCCTATGTTTAGGCCACCTAATGTTTTTCTTTTTTTTTTTCTTTCACTTGAGACAGGGCATTTAGGTGCGGCTACTTTTTTTCCTTCTGCCTTGGCCCAGTCCAGAAAATATTATGTAGATGTACACAGCAAAATCGAAGTGGTATTACGTGATGCAAATCTGCCACGAAGTTGACAACATGTCACGAAGTTGGCACCCGCCACGATTTTGGGTCCTACATAAAAATGTATCTGTCTGAATCAGTTTATGAGTAGTATGACATGTTTTGGTCGTGAAAATGCCCTATTAAGTCATTGTCTGTGTTGTTCAAAAGTTTTTTTGTTTTTCAAAAAGTGACCACTAGTCAAGGGTTCATAAAATTCAAACCAATACACCAAAAACACAAAATTCAAAAACACACAGACACATAAATATATAATAAACAAAACCTGAAAGTTTGGTTGATGTAACTTACATTTAAATACAAATCAGTTTTTGAAAATGTTAGAAAAAGCCCAGCACTCAAGGGTTTCACTTTTTCTCAGGGGCTAGCATTCAGAGAGTTAATTTTGCTTCTGATTGGTCCACCAATCACAAAGCAGGAAAAATCCAAAAGAATGTAAAATTTCTGCCGGTAAGCATCCCTTTCAGTCCATTCTGACTGAGGTGTGTATAAATTCATATATGCCCCAGGCAACTGACAGCCATGGGGAATAAATAAGAGGGCAAAGCAAATTCATAAATTTAACTTTCTATTTAGATCTAGATCTAGATCCACTATAGATCTTTGATCTACCACTATCTATTGTCCGAGTATTAGTGATTGAAGTTCTCTAGATTTAAATAAATGTCTAGATCTCTAGATATAGATATCTATATAAAATGTTGTGATCGTCAGCCCCTGTTTGTTTACATTTCTTGCCCTCTTATCTCAATATACATTATATAGTAGAAAATCACTCCACAAAGTGCTTCAGATTTTCAGCTCTCATGATATGGGAGAGTTCCGTCTAGTATATAGTAGCAAGTCACTGGTGGTAACTAATAGATTGATCATACTTGGCATGAAGGTTCACAGAAGGAAGAGTACATTATATTGAAGGGGTGTACATATGGTGTGTCTAGTACATGATGATAGACTTTAGTGCGTACATAATTGGTTTTGCTTTATCTATATTCTTATTCATAAATATACGTGTTGTTCAAAAAGAGAACATTAATTTAAAAAATAAATAAATATCCACCCACCTGAAGACATTCCTCCAAATCCATTTTCTCCAGGTCGTGACAACTCTTGAGAAAAAGAAAAATACATAGAAAATTCAAAAATTTATAAGGAGTTTCATATTTTTATACAACCTTCAATTTAATAATATCATTTTGAGAAAAGCAACTTTCTCAGCATATAGATATACAAAGTAGGCTGCAATTCAAGACATAGAGCTCTTTCTTCAGGAGACACAAAAACACTGCTCCTACATCAATCGATGAATCAAACCACTCCATTTTTTCCTTCATTACTCAGTGTTAATACAAAGTTCTGGCCCATCAATTTCTTAAACATTGCAAGAATCGCAATACTATCAAATAGTACTTCCTTTAATTACCTGAATTCAATTTCAGCACTTAAACATTTCTCAACCACCTTAGATCACTTGCACAGAACAGAAACCACTGGAATTATCTGGCGAAAAGAATCCTAGAAGTTGCTGAGACCTACTGCTTGGATGACCAGGATGCGAAGAGTGTTTAAGTCAGTAAGTCAAACACTTTTCTGTGTATTTTTAAATAACAAAGGGATGATTTCCCAAGCATTCCCCATATCACATAAAAATGCTCCTTTGAGAATAACTCTGTAATACATTTAATTTCAAGGATTTAATAGTAATTGGTAATATATTGGTGCATAGGGTGTCCCCCGCCCCCCCCCAAAAAAAAATGCATGGGAAGGTACTGCAAGTCACATGTGTAAAAAATGGGTTTCTGCTGATAGAAACATTTCTCCTAAGTGGTTTGTACTTTATTTACTTAAAGTTAGTACAGCAAAGTAGAAGATATGCCCAAAACAAAGAAGAATAGTACCACCCTCATCAAATGGCATTACTAGGCAGCCATCAGACAGTAAATGGCATTAAAATGACACATGTATGAATGATGAATTGACAAATTTATGCCATGACTTGATGTTTTACATTTTTAGTGCCCTATTTTTAAATTAATTATGTATCTATAATATCCATTTAAGATTACTCTTTAATTTCAATTTCAGGCATGTCTGTGAAACAAATTTCCTTTAAAGGATAAATAAAGAGTATTATTATTACAAGAAAACTAGATGATTATGTCATTTTGCGGCAGATGTTGTTGGGGCTTTAAGTTTTAGGTGATTGGTAAGTTTTGGAGAGGGGTTGATTTTCATTTTGACAGTTGTCATCTTCCTAGTTGTTGTAGTTGACATTAGTTTGGATTGAATCTTGTCAAAATCCTGATTCATTTTACTGCCCTGCTGATCTTCCCCATCTCTTGACTGATATGACGAGATAACTGATCTTGGAATCGACCATGATCCGCTAAAATTGATACAATTTTGCTTTGTGTGATTCTATTTGATTGGGATGGGGTGCGATTGACTCGTTATAATGTTCTTTACAAGAAACATTCGTATTTACAAAGTGCGATGGGCCTTATCTGTCCATGCATTTTATTATAATAAGGGTGATAACTATTTGATAAAAGTTCCATATTTTGATGAAGATATGAACTAAGATACCTATACAATCACAGACCAGTAAGTGACAGCCAACAAAATTGTCTGAAAATTTTGCCGCGTGCCAAGACCCAAAAGATAGGAGTCAGCATATTTTACATGTTTAGCACGGGTGAAAGCAGACAAGGTCTCTGAAACATGTAATGAGATCAGTTTTCCACCAAGACAAAAACCTGTAAAGCCACTTCTTGAACCTGCAAAACTTTTTCAAAGCTTGCAAGCCCATTTGGAGTAATCATTAGACAAAGGCTTAGTCATGTAACAATGTGGTCTTGAAGACTTATCAGTGTCTTGTCACAAATCTAAAGGTATCCATCCTTTCAGGGAGTTCTGCTAGAAATCTCTTAAATTGATACAGTTCAAAAGATGCCAATTAATTGTTCTTAATGTCTCCTCCTCTCTCTCTCTCTCTCTCTCTCTCTCTCTCTCTCTCTCTCTCTCTCTCTCTCTCTCTCTCTCTCTCTCTCTCTCAATGGTTGGTTCGATTTTTTTCTCAGACTTCATTATAATCGGCCAATGTCAGTTGGAGTCGGAGTAGGAGACAATTTTTCCGTCGCATGTTGAGTCAGAACTTTTGGCTCTGAGCAAAATTGTCGGAATTCCGACAATTGTAGAATATTTTATAGGTCTGTAATCAAAATGCTTAAGGAACTAAAATGATCCGTGTCATTCATTCATGATGCTTCCATTCACATGTGAAGTTCAAAAGAGATCATGAGAATATTCCTCCAAGCAATTACTGTCAGCATCACCCCTAACCCTCAACACAATGCACAACAATCAAGATGATTAAAAATGGACAAAAAGCGCAGTCTATCTAAACTTACTCGTGTCAGGGACTGAAATCCACTGTCCGTCAAAAGAGAACATCTGGAAACATCGAGAGTCCTGAAGATGTCAAAAATAATATTTGATTAAAAACCAACATTGAATATCATATTGTGTGCGTGTGTGTGTGAGAGAGAGATATATGAATCGATATGCAAATAGTTTCTATCTAACCCCAGTAAGTAAAAAAGTAAAACCAACAGTTCATATCTAATCTTTGTTAACCAACTATTGTCTTTTTCTGTGTGCGTGCGTGTACATATGTGTTTTGGATTTTTTTTTTCACTGTTGTCGTCATCGTTATCAGCATCACCATCATAATCATCGACATAATAATCATCATCATCACCATCACACATTTTCATCATCATATAATACATACAATTATTTTGAGAGACGTGTATGCGATGATTCTTGCAATGTATCCTGTAGAATTTATGTCATGATCTCATACCACACAATTTTCAAATTGTTTGTTTATACATCCAAAATGGCAATAAAGACCTGCCAACCTCTAAAATCCAGATGGTGTAATACTGAGCTTAAAATGGTGTAATTTTAGGCAATATGGTGTAATCAACGACACACAACGCGAATATCCAAGAAATGGTGTCTATATAAGCATATACAATAATCATGCATTTGAAAAAGTACAT
>JAOYNN010024580.1:0-12825 GCA_025770095.1 Goniobranchus kuniei | reverse complement strand
TTATGGTGACCCCAAATGGGATAAGACAAAAACATTGAATAAAGGTCTCCAAGGCTTACAAAACAACAAAACCTGAGCTATGTTTTTGCAGGTCATGCCATAGCAACCAATGAAAGGTTCTATCAAGCAACATTCATTTTCTCTTAAATTGCAGACAGTTCAGTTTATTTTACATTTGGCAACACGTACTCAGATACTTCTTATTAGACATGAGTGAAAAGCTTCATGGTGCAGAAATATGAACTTTTACCTATCTGTCAGACATTTATTCTCAATGAAATCTTCGTGAAACCTACTTGCATTTTTAAATTTCAGAAAAATGGAGTTTAGTTAATAATAAAAGTTAAAACAAAATTGACCTCTTATGCTGTTGCATACGGAAAAATGTAACTTTTATTTTCAAACCCACAGACATGGTTTGTCATCCGGGTGCACTTTGTGGAGCTGAATGATTTTATATGATGCAGTCTCATCTGTGTTCAGCCCTACTGTAGTATAACCAACTGAAAAAAAAAAATCTGAGCTTTTATGTAGCGCTTAATCCACTAAATGTGCTCAAAGCACTGTACAAGTGTTCCCTGACAGGCCTTTTCTAAACAAATACTTTCTCAACTCCATGTGGAGTATACAGAGATACAGCCATTTTACAGGCACACTTGCTGTAGCATGCTGACAAGTTCCTCCTCTGCCCTTGTTCAGGTACTCAATAACACCTGAGTGGGGTGAGGAAATGTCAATAGCCTTTTCCAAGGACTAAACAGCACCACAGCATGTTCCGGCCTCGAACTCAAAATCCTGCAGTTACAAGTCCGGCACCCTGACTCCACAGCCATGCTGTTACACACTAATTACTCACATTTGCCTTATGTGACACTGCTTACTTTAAGATTACTGTATTTTGAACAGGAAGAGTAAACATCTGCTCTGTAGTTATTCAAGATAACAACAAAAAGTATTTGAATGAATTTCCCCTAATTGTTGTTGGTTCCTTTTTTTTTATTTTTTACTCTGTTTCAAATTAGAAATCATATGCGGAGACCTTGTGAACAACGCATGAATGTGATGGCAAATTGGGGCTTTCGGCCTGTATCCTGAAGCTGAATGCCATAATGACAGCTGGATATAACAGAGGCGGCTGGAAATCGAGAGTTGGAACGCAAGGTAATGTCTTATAGTTTTGGAAGGATGAAGTATTTTCAATCTATTGCTTTGTCTTTTGGAATTTACTTCTCTAGTTCTATGTTGACCATAGGCTATTTCCTTTTATGGTAAAACTGCAGGGATATTTGAAAATTTTACAATCACCACAAAGTGCCCAAGCATGAAAAATAATGTCTGGTCTGTCATTTACTTATTTAAGTTAAAATACAGAGAAAATATTACACTCTTTCACTTGCTACTTGTTTTTCTCCTCTAGGTCAAAAGTATAGTTTTACGTTTTTCATAGCCTTGAAGAATCGCAAAGACAAGATGCTTCCTCCTAAGGTAAACCCTATATAAATTATATTTTCTAAACTGTTATCTTTAAATAACGTTTCGTTCAACTACACAGCAGATGTAATGCCAAAACCAGGAGTAATCAATCGAGACACAGACATTTTAAATCAATGGTATTTTCAGGGTTTTCTCTTTTTTTTCTTTTTTTTAAAACAATTTTGTCCATCCTAAACAGTCATCATATGTCTGTTTCTACAGAGTCATTTAATTTTACTTTTGGCTGAGATTTACCTTAACAGTCTTAACAGTGATATTTTGGTCATTACAGGTAATGAAAGCTGAAGCAGAGATGCCTTTTTTTTTTTTTGTAAAGAGAAATGTTCATTTAAAGGTTTTCTCTTTGAAAACAAATTTGTGAAGCATATCTGAGTGTCTACATTTTATTTCCTGCATTTTATTGCATTTTAAAGGCAGCCCCTGTAAGCTTGTTCAAAAGGCTATATTAGTGTTTCCCCGACAGGACGCAACCAACCGAATATCTTCTCAACTTCATGTGAAGTAGACAAAGATGCAACCATTCACAGCACACTTGCTCTGGCATACTGACAAGATCCTCTTCTGCCTATGGTAGGGTACTCAGTAACATGTGACTTGGGTGATGAAATACATGTAAATTTTCCAAGATCTAAACAATGCCATGGCACAGTCCGGATCCGAAAGCAGAAGCTTGCGGTTACAAGTTGAATGCCTCGACCACACAGCATACTGTTATAGCCTTCCATTTAATGTCTGATGCAGGGAATCTCTGCTGTTTCATTTGATGTGTTTACATTACGAGGAAGATTTGAGTGTCAAAAGAAAAGTGGAACTCACTCGAAGTAAGTTGATGACCAATTTTTACAAAAATCCAAGAATGGCATTTGTAGCGATGCATATTAATTTTTGTTTTTTGTAAAAAAGAACAACAAAAAAGAATTCTCCCAACCATCCTTGTAATGTATCATAATAAATTATTCATTTTCTTCATCATCTTAGTCTTTTGTCACAATACACACTGTAGTGACCAAGTCACCATAAAGGAAGGTAATGACAGTGAGATCGGAGGGATAAAGGGAAGGAATCTGGTTAAAACCATAATTATTTTAAAAAGTAGAAATAGTGCAGATAAAGTCCCTCACCGCAAAACCAATAACCATGATGAAAACTCAGTTCAATATTGAGCCATCTATCTTGAATCGATGTAGAATGCGACATAACAATAACATTTATCTTAGTTGGAACACCATTAGGGTATGGACTTGGGGAGCGACCTCACCTGGATCCTGCAGAGGACCAGGATAGAAATTATGTAAACTAATATAACTGCATGTTATGTAATGATGTGCATGAAAGATTCAGCTATGGAAAGAAATGGCAAAGTTTCAAATTGAAATCAACTTACTAACAGCAGAGGACTAAACATGTGACATAAACTAATAATGGAGGTACTGGTCTGAGGCCCGGTTTAAAAAGAAAAAAAAGAGCCATCCATCTTGGCGTACTTTATCTTTCTAAAATGCAAAATTTCCAAATACCTGTACTTGAAGAAACTGCAAAAGTTCAGCCTTAGGCTAGATTTTGAATTTTGTATGTATGTATGATTCATTATGGAAATGTTTGCACTGGCCAAGGCTTGCGACTAGATTAAAAAAATGGAAAAAATCTTTTGGGTGCTTGCAAGTTTTTCAGCCGAAAATGGGATGGGGAAAGAAATGATTCCGCTTGTAGGTCAGTTTGTGGGCTTATTATGGAGGAGAAGTTTATAAAAATGGTTTGCAGTAATCTTTTAGGAATGGTGATGGACATTGCAGTGTTAGGTAGTGTCAGAGGAGAGATATGTTCGAAGAGACATTCAGTAATGTTTTTTAAGTAAGGTAGAAGTTCCACTACCAAATTAAACGAAAAATAAAGCCTTATCCCAGTTAACAACAACATAAACAATGAAAAATCAAAATACAGATGAAATCCGCTCCATTTTCATTCATGATGGGTAATCCACATTTTACTTTGACTTTTGCAGTTTTTGAGTTGTGTCCAATGGAAACTGACTTATCTGTCAGGCAGATATTGTGAAATACAATATGTTTCATTTCATTTCAGTCTCTTGTAATGCAGTTTTATGCACTGAGGACGTGAAATGGATGAGATGGATGAAGACAGAATCTGGCAAAATAGAACCTCCTACCAACACTTATTTTCAAGCCATTAACTCTTTGACAACTTTTTTTTAAAAAATGGTTTTACACCAAATTTATATTTTGTGAGAGTGAGTAAAGGAAAAATACTCCAAACATAAAATTTACAGGCCTTCGGTATAGTTAATCAATGCAAACAGACTGTTTCTTCTCTCTACTGATGTTTCATTATGTAAGTTTGAGTAAAAAGTAGGAGGGCAAAGGCTGTTAAACATTAGCCAAAACTCTCTGAACCAATATATTGGCTTTCGGTACTTAAGTCCGTATTGAGATATATCGGCTTTTGGTGGTCAGAGTTACCTGTATCATGCTCATCTTTTCCAGATTAATACAATATTGTGATGTTTGACATGATTTGTTCTTTTCCACAGAGAATTGATTTTGCATTCAATGATGACCTTACAAATCCTGGCAACAATAGCAGTGTAAGAACAATAGAAGAGAATCACAGGCTGTGAGATTGTTTTACAGCAGCATGATGAAAGTCCATTTTATTTGCATTCTTCCATCATTGCTGACATAATGTACTGCATCACTTGTTACCATGACAACCATCGTCTGATCAAGTATAAGGCGAGCAGGTAGTGAACTCATGATTGTCCACATGACTTCACGCTGTCAGGAACTTAAAATCTATTCAGCTGTTTTGGTGGCTAAGTCAGAACAGAGAATAGTCAGTTGTGATTTAGGAGCTCAGATCTTCCAAATCAAAACCGGAAGTTATAGATGCCATGACCAATCCACGCATTCAACTTCAATCTGTACTTGCTGATTGTCTGACGCTTATCAACTCTATTTCCAGCTCCCGGGAAACTTCAGTATATACTATATCAGCGTTCTATAATATATAGGCTTTAGGTATTTATTTTAGATTATAGAATACATATCAATTAACAACCAGGGAATGTCACAGAAAACAACGAAGAAAGTAGGATTGTTAATAGGTGATGTAGATGATGTTGAAAGACAAAAACAACTATCCAACGCCACTCTAAACAAACTGAAAAATGTTTGGATTACACAAGACAAAATAAGAAATAATAATCAAGCTATACTGGGCACTAGTCAAATCACTACTAACCTACAACTGCTTGACACATTCACTAACCCAGATGGAGATCAACAAATTAGATGCGTTACACTGGAAACAACTGAGAAAGGTGCTAAAAATCTATGATACTGTCAGAATTTCTAACAGATCCCTTAATGGAAAGTGCGACAAGAAGCATCTATCAGTGTTTATCTCAGAAAGCCGGTGGGAATTCTACGGGCACTCCTTGATGAGACAAAGACATACCAGCTAACGAGTCCATGGAATTGTATTCCATGAAATTTGGAAATCAATTCAAAGGAAGGCCAGTCACCACTCTCCCATCCATCTTGAAGATGCCTTGTCCTGGTTTGATTCCAATCTGTCATTAAGAAAGAGTGAAGATCTGAACCATCTAAAATCCCTAACGCAGAACCGGAAAAAGTGGAAGACATTGACAAAGGAGATCGTGCAGGTTGTCGAGGCATCCTCATCTGAGGATAAGGATGCAAAAGTCCCCTCAGTCAAATAAGTCAAAGGTGTTTAGCTAAGTGCTGATTCTAAGGGTCTCCCATTTCAAGATATATTTCAACTTTGTTCTTGTAAGAGGAGATCTACTAGACAGAATTCATGATTGTTATTGACCCCCTGTCATCTAGCAGAGAGCTGTTTTAAAGATTTCAATTTTCCATAAATATCTCACCTTCATCTTCCAAGGAAAGAAGTCCCGTTTGATATTCCATTCTATGTCTGATGAGAATGAAAGTCACAAGAAAATGATTCTAAAAGTCAAGAGAAATTACAGAAGTGCCATTGAATTCATAATACTACCATCAATGTATATACTGGATGGAAAGAAAACCACTGAATGCTGTGCTGATTTTAGCATCATGAAAGTATTTTCAATACATTGTCGTCGATCGTCCAATAACGTTTTGGAACTTTCCCTTTGAATTATTCCTTGACCGTCATCCTCAGTGAGTGGTATGAAGTCAGTCGAATGCTTGTCCCTGTGTGTTACCTAAATTATGGTAGTAATTTTCCAAGGAATAATTTCTGGATTGTCTGAAAATCAGGTGAGTGAATTATATTTTTATCCCTTTTTGAAATATCATGTACAGTTTTCAGTATTGGAGACAAGGGCAGATCTAGGCCAAGAGCAGAAATTCCTCTAAAATTTGCATTTTATCTCCCATTCCAATCTTGGTATAATTTTTGTGATCAATCAGGGTATGTTAGCTCAAGCCATTTAAAACCGTTTTGATTCCTGAAAGGCTTGGATTGTGTCAATTTCTAAACCTGACAGCATGATCATGCTTCCACTTATTAGAATTGGCAAAAAGTGGATTTCGGTGTCCAGGCAACCATTTTGAAAATTAAATACCAGTATTACTTATTTCGTCTTTAATTCAATCTTTTTGCTATCTTTTTAAAATGTTCATAAACTGACTTGTATTTTTTTAAGGCACTTGTTATACATACAGCAAACGGTTGCGTTTTGGATCGCTAAATGACCATATCTTGATATCCATCCGACAGTTTTCAACCAACTGTAAAGACAATGAAGGGAAAAGACAAAATGCTATGAGATATTTGAGGAAAAGCAAAGATTGGACAGCCAGAGAAAGACAACAGATCTAAAGTTAAGGAAAGATTGGAATAGAAGCTGCAAGCATGTTGACACATGGAAATGTGTGAAGCCCAGAGGAAATATTGAGGTAAGTACATTTAAGACATGACCTAAAAATCCCAGGATATGTCACCTTAGGAAATTTATTTGATCAAATCAGGAAAGCCAAATTATGAAGGAAAAATGTCTTCATTAGTTATTTCTTAGTTATTTACACCTTCGGAGTTGGAGAGTAATCAAAATACATTATGCGTTCTGTTCTGATGTCGTACATATTGCCTGTCCTAAAAAAAAGTACAGACTTAAAACTAGATACATCCCCATAAATTTGAAAGCCTAGGACCAATAGTTTAGTGTATGTAGAAAAACAATTTATTATTTCACATTGAATTGCATACATTTTTAAAATTTAAAAATTTCCAAGCCTTGTTAATGAAAGGAGTCAAACAGTAATACTCCCTAAATCCCTGCTCTTGCCTAAAAGCAGATAGTAAATAGTCACCTTTTGAACTTGTCATTTTGTAAACTGCATCTCATAAACCTGTACATATTTCACTTTGGCAATAAACAATTATCATATTTTTCATTTCCATTGCAGATGTAGTTGTATTTCTATAGCTCAGAGGGGCTGATATGGTTTGGAAAATTCACCCAGCAAATACTTTTCTCAAGTGAATAGGGGTGGTGTTAAAAATGGAGATGATTTTTCTTCAAGAAAACTTGTCATCTTAAGAACTTCTACAACATCAAAGCACAGTGCAATAAAACACTAGTAAGACCTCTTCTAGAATATTGTGCCACTGTATGGGATCCTGCGTCAAAGATCCAAATCCAGAATATGGAAATGGTCCAGATTGCTAAACAACCAGCAGTGTGTCAAACCATTAAAGAAATTTTGATTGACCAACACTGGAGGAACGATGTAACAAAGCAAAGGTCACCATGTTTCACAAAATCATCCACAAATGTGCTCAAGCTTCGTATGAGAGAATAAGACCAATAACAAACTAAAAAACACGCGACCGCAAGCATCGGCTCCAGATGCCAAGCTCCAGAACCAATGGCCACCAAAATTCCTTCTTCCCATCGGCCTTCACTTTTGGAAGGGCATACCTGGAGACATAATAAATGATTCTGCCAATAATGTAGGTACAGGAGGGAATCCAGATATGATATACAGTCTATAGACCTATGTATAAAATCCATGAGAATACACCAGAGGTGATTTGCAGATCCAAAGAAGAATAACAGCACTATAATAAATCAACTCAAATGTTTCTCTTGGTTGTGAGTATACTAATGTTAACATTATCATTACAGCAAAATAATTACAGTGCACACCTGATCATTTGACATCAAAGGGGCCGACCAGGCGGCCACTCATGTTGAATTAAAAGAAAGCTGAAGTATGAGAAAAACAAGCTATATAGCAGTGGTGGGCCGATTAAGCGATGTCTTCTGCTCAAGCCTTTGTATGAAAGATTGGTAGGATCGATCCCAACTCGATCTCAGGCTTAGCACCAATTCATACCGACTCCATGCAGAACCAACGCGTTCAATCGGCGATTGTTTATTCAAAAGCTCAACCAAGGCCCTTCTGTGAAATGTAATCACTACATTGATAAGAGGCGGGGGAAAAGGGGCTTTATGACTGCTCCATCACCACTAGGCTAGACCATGCCATGCCACCCTTCCTTCCTCTTTTGAATTCTTAACCGTGACACAAGACAAGATAGCGAAGCTGTGCGCGTCAAATCTGGGTGGGGGTGGAGAGGGTTGGGTAAGGGGAGGATGACAAACTATTTACATGCTCATTCATGTGGATGTAAAAAAACAAAAATCAAAATGGTGCTGTTTGGAGGACCAAGTCAGCTTGACCAAACTCAATAAAAAAATTAGGTCTTATGTAAAATCATAGGATCATTAATCGGCAACGAGTTGAGGTTTTTGGATCAACCAGACGATCCAGACCACTGGCTTGATTCGTCGATTAAAATGATTGGCTCATGCACAGCACTACTATATGGCTGTGGAGAGAGGTCGGTGGTCTTTTATTATAGAATTCATTATTAAATGTAAAGGGAACTCTAGTCTAAACAGGTGCACACAATGGAATGTTTTTAGTTTGCTTTCACTGTTTCGGTGCCAGTTTTAGGCAAAGTAGGATTTGCACCCCTACTCTACCCAACCTTTCTTCTTTTTATAACCTTCCTAATCCTTGTTGCCCACCGCCCTTACTGTTACATGTACATTTCAGCATTGACACGTAGTCTTCTCCCTTGCCGCCACCTCCAGCCATACACACACATACACACACACTCACATGCACATGAGTGGAACCTATCGGCGGATACCTGCATCTGCCATTCCTGCATATCGCAGTGTTACTTGGTCTAGGCCTTGAGAATAGGTCTAAGCCTAGTGTTACGGCTTTCCTCCTCTCCTGCATCCCCCACTGCCAATCTCATCATCCCTACACTCAATCACATTTAAATGAGAGGTGGCCAGGCAAAAGAATTTGGATTAGTTTGATTGAAAACCAGGCAGAAACTTGTTGAATTAAGAGAAATGAGCCAAACAGCATGTCAATTTAAGCAAAAACTTATGAGTAAGTAAGAATTTAGAGAGCATTATTTAGGACTTTTTAAGTGTGTCGAATTAAGTTTTTTGAAAACGATATTAGGAGCTTACAAGGAGAAAAATAACCCAAAAAAACTCATCTGCCCCTTTTGTCATGGGCCTTGTCAAAGCAGATGATCATTTCCATACCTTATCATTCTTTCTTGGACTGGTGGAGAGGAAATGCTCTCTATTATTGTGATTCTCTGCTTTGGGGTATTTCTATTTGGAAGTTTTGGATTTTCTGATTTTTCGGGTGAGTGAATTATGTTAATTGGCTCTGTGTTGTATGAAAGGCAATCTAATCCTAAAGAAAATCCATTGAGATTATGCATTTGTTCCGAACTTGACATCTAATGTTTCCTTAGCTTAATATTTCATTGATTTATCGAGGCACTTCAGTCAGAAAGGCTTTCATTGTGTAATAAATTCAAAATGTATGGATTAAAGATTTTTCACTGTGGTGCCATGTCAATGCTTCAACATCTTGCATTAATTGATCCAGGTATCTATTTTATTTGCATTTATTTAAAGTCTGGAAGTTGAGATTTGCTATAATATATTCATTTGAAAAAAAGCAAAATTTAAAATCAATGTTTATCAACAGTACTGTCTACAAGAGGATGTGAGCCATATTCTACCATATTCAACATATGCACCATTGCATGGTGTAGCACGTGTCATGCTGCTGATAGTCAAGCATTCTTACTGGGTGTGTCAAAATCGAAAATGACCTCAGTGAATGGTTTGATATCAAAACACGAGTAAGACAAGGCTGCATCCTGTCAGCACTGTTGTTTGGTGTTACGGTAGACTTTATTATGAATAAATGTAGGCAGAAAAAGACCGGAATACCATGGACAAATGGAAAACATTCAGAAGACCTTTATTTTGCTGATGACATTGCCATTCTTAGCAATGAAGGTGAAGCGATGCAGAAAAAGACAGACATACTAGGAAACCTTGCTGGACAAATAGGCTTACAAATAAGTTATGAAAACAAAATGAAATTCATGAAAACACCTGGCTCAAATTTCAACAAAAAAACAACTAGAGGGAAATCAATTCATGTATCTTAGAAGTTGCATGAATGGAGGAGTAGGCATACTAGTGGCCATCTTGCATTTATGTGCATCACATGAAGTTAAAATACTGTTGTGGGGAAACACTTGCCACCTAGATGGAGCGAGTACTTGGCACACAGAGCAGAAGAAAATCATCCTGGGTGATCATCATGTTACACAGTTTGGAGTTTTATGGCCATTGTTAATTAGATTTTGCTTTTTTTTTTCATGAGATGATAATTTTTTTGTCTATAAATCATGCATTAAGTTACCTTTTATTTTTATAGTAGGAGACACTTTTGTTTATTTTAAATGCATCTTTTCCCCTTCAGTGATTTGAAAAACTTTTTCTGCTGATTCTGTACACTCTTTTACAAAAGCGGCCATCTTACTTTTATCATGGACACTGAGATGACCAGAGTTGTAAAGAGCCCTTCTCCATTGAACAAATAATAATATTTGCTACAAAGTCTTTTGACTTCCGGTTTCAAGAATGGCGGCTGAATTCATTTTGCTGTTTCTTCAAAATGGAAATATGAAACATCCTAAAAGATTTACATGGATTCTAGGGATTTCACATTGCTTCATGATTCATTTCTCGGTTAAAAGTATATTAATTGATATATTTGGGAGAAATCGATTTTGAAAATAGAGCTAATTCTATATCTAAATCGTGCATATGTTTCATCGTCATTTCACGATTGGAGAGATCAGCTTAGGCCCTAGTATCTTTTAATCTATCGAATTGATGACGTCGTAAAGGAAGAATATCTAAAGGGCCTAATCATTTCACTAAAAAGACATCCAAAAGTTATGTTTGGATCTGGTCGATCGATTTACTATTTCAAAATTTGATTCTGTATCATTTACTTTAAACAATTATCCATTTCCATAAGATCTACAGAGCTTTATGCTTTAGTATCAATGTCACAAAAATATTTGATCAGGATACTGGACCTGAATTTAAATGCAGACCAGCAATGTTTATTGTTGTGTGAACGCAACTACTGGTCTAGATCTAATGAGATAGTTCTATACCCTCTGTCTCTTGATGACAGCTTTTCTTTGGGCCTTGGCTTAATTGCTTAATTGATCTGGATCTGGTCGTGAGGGATTTAAATTTACTGAGCAATAGATCCATAACATTCTGCATTAGTCTTAGTCTTCAAATTGGCTGACTGACTCAGATTATCTGAGTATTAATGTCAACGCGCGAATTTCTACTTATGCTTAAAATAATTTAGCTAGTATATAGTTCTTAAAGTGATGTTCTTAAGTTGTTTCTTGAAATCTTCAGTACTATTACTGAGTTTCATTGTATTTGGTAGGCTATTCCACAACCTGATTGTACTAGGAAAATAGGAATACAGATGGCAATTAACATTTGATTGTGGTAGTGTGAAGTTATGAGTTCCTGATCTTGTTCTTCCTGTGCTTGTTTTTTTTTTTCAAATTCATCTATTGGGATTATTGTTTGACCACTAATTGCTTTAAATAAAGTTGTAACTTTGCTTCTTGCCCTTTGTTCTTGACATAATTTCTTCAATAATTTTTTGTTTCCATCTGTTCCTTTACATAAAACATTTTTCATCTTTACATACTGTGGTCTGATTAAGAAATCATATATCCAAAACATTATATATTTGTTGATTTTCATTTCGTGCAACTTCTTGATAATTAGGTGAGGTTGGATAGTATCAAGGAGTATATATTATTAGTATCTGTGATAGTATTGAAGGCCGATGAAAAATCAATGAACAAAATTCTGCAGTAATTTCTTAAGTTATCTAAATGCCTATAACTATTATCCAAAAAGACAAGAACGGCATCCTCCACACCTCTCTTTTCCCTGTAAGCAAATTGCATTGGGTCTCTTAAATCTGAAAAAGATTTCTTCATTTCCTTTAAGATAAGTTTTTCTAAACATTTCATCACGATTGGTGTAAGGGTCACAGGTCTCAAATCATATATCTCCTTTACTTTTGCTCTTTTAAGAACAGGGATTACTTCTGAAGTTTTCCAAATGGTTGGTAGCACATGCTCTTTAAGTGACAAATTAACGATGGATGTAAAACCAGAACTTAATTGAGCTGCACAATGATGTAAAACAAAACTTTTGATTCCATCAGGACCACAAGCTTTCTTTTTCTTTACACCAGCAAACACACGCTCCACTTCACTCTCATACACTCTACAAATTCTTCATGGTCAGCACATTCTTCCCAAATTTCATTCAGCAATATTGTTCTTTCTTCTTGAAAGTCATGAACGTCAAACCTTGCATAGATAGAATTAAGCTTCTATCTATCTGTCTGTCTATTTAATCTATACATCTATCTATCTATCCTCTTTTATAAGTTCATGTATCTATCTATCTATCTAGCTAGCCAGCTGTTTTTCGATCTCTATCTCTAATGTCAAAGTTTCTCTCTCTCTCTCTCTCTCTCTCTCTCTCTCTCTCTCTCTCTCTCTCTCTATCTATCTATCTATCTATCTCTGCACATCTCTCTCTCTCTATCTCTGCACATTTGTGTTTGCGAGTGTGTGTGTGTTTGTGTGTACGTCTCTCTCTGTCTGTCTGTCTCTCTGTCTCACTGTATCTCTCTCTGCCTCTGTCTCTGACTGCCTGTCTCTCTGCATCTCTCTGTCTCACACTGTCGCTCCCTGCCTCTCTATATGTCTCTGTCTCTTCTGCCTCTTCTGTGTCTATCTGTCTGTTGTTTGCCTGTCAGTCTGTCTGCCTGTTTGTCTGTTTGTCTGTTTCTCTCTCTCTCTCTCTCTCTCTCTCTCTCTCTCTCTCTCTCTCTCTCT
>JAOYNN010024469.1:0-12830 GCA_025770095.1 Goniobranchus kuniei | reverse complement strand
AGATGCTGCAGAGACGTGGACTCTTTCAAACGGTCCCTCTGCCAGATTACTCTGAAGTCAAGCTACTAGACATCATAAGCTTGAACTCACTTTTTTAAATTATTATTATGCGCTTCGACAGTTATACTCAGTTTTACTGAGTCAGTCGGATTATTTGAAGATGAAGAAGAAATGCTACTAGTAAAAGTAGTTTTAGACATTCATCTAACCTATTTTCTTATCAATTGGAATGTAAAAAAAGCTATATTATGATCTTTCGTGACCTTCCCTATCCTCTGGGTATTGAAGGTTGATCGTTTAATTTTCTCTTCTATGTATCTTTGTTTACATATCTCTTGGGTGTACGTCATGCTTTTTGAATAGGTAATATTCTGACATTATACTGTTTTCTTTTTGTGTGTTCCATTCCCTTCAGGGGAAATAATCCATGCTGCGCCAGAAATAATCGCACAAGAAGTAACACTCAGTGGTTTGAGTAGAACAGACAGAAATACAGTCTCGTCCCCACTGTCACCATCTGCTAAACCACAAACACTACATGAAAGTATGTTGCTGGACACAACATATTCATCATTTGTTAGATTATCCCAGGATCAAGAAAGTGCTTCAAATATCAGCAAGTCCAACGAAAGCAACACGGCATCCTCACCAATCAGCATGTATTACGAAGGTCATACTTCTGTCTCCCAGGACATAATATCTTACGACAAAGGTACTGGACCATCAAATGTCAGCATTTCCTACGAAAAGGACAGGGAATCATCACCTGTCAGTACGTCCTACGATATGACAACATCAGGGACAACAATCCCTATCAGCAGGGCGTACGAAAAGGGTTCGGGAACATCCCCCATCCATAGACAGGATCGGCCGACATCAGTTGTGACCGTTTCTTACGAAAAGGACACGATCTCATCACATGCTAAGGCGTCCTACAAAAAAGAAACAACAGCGCCGATTAGCATGTCCATAGAAAATGATGTAAATTCAGCACCAATTGGCACGCCTTTTGAAACATACAAGTCTTTACCATCTGTCAGCATGTCTTACGAAAGGGACACAGCCACATCCTCCGCAAGTATTCCCAGTGACATAGGTATTTCGTCATCCTCTGTTAGGATGCAGTATAAAAAAAAGACGATACCATCATCTATTAGCACGCCATACAAAAAGAACACCCCCTCATCCTCTATAAGTATGTCCTTTAATCAGGATACGACATCTTCACGTGTGGACATATTCTTTGATAAGGTCACAAAGACATCACCTATTAGCATGTCCTTTGACGAGGTCACGACAGCATTACCTATAAGCATAACATATGACAAGATCCTGACACCACCCCCTGTTAGCATGTCCTATGCTGAGGTCACTTCATCATCATCATCTCCTAGTATGCCCTATGCTAAGGTCACATCATCATCATCACCCCGCAGTATGCCCTATGCTAGGGTCTCATCATCTTCACCGATTAGCATGTCCTTTGATAAGGTTACAGCGCCGGCATCTCTTAGTATGTCTTATAGTAAAGACACAATGGCATCCCCAGTTAGCATGTTCCATGGTAGAATCTCGAAATTATCACCTGTTAGGATTTCCTATGATAAGGTCACATCATCATTACCTGATAGCATTTCCTATGATAAGATCACAACACCATCACGTATTCGTATGTCCTATAATAAGGTCACATCATCATCATCATCATCATCATCATCATCATCGTCGTCGTATTCGTCGTCGCCGTCATCTGTAAGCGTGTCCAATGATAAGGTCTCCACAATAGCACCTATAGGCATATCCTACACAAAGAGCACGAGGGTATCACCTCTAAGCATGTCCCATGATAGGGCCTCATCAGTTGTTAGCATGCCGTATGATCAGCTTAGGACTTTATCACCAGTTAGCTTGTCCCATCGTAAGGAAAAGCTACCATCACCTGATAGCATGTCTCATGATAAGGTCACAACATCACCACCCGTTAGCATATTCAGGGATACCAGGACATCGTCACCGATAAGTCTTTCATTTGATGAGGTCAGGACACCATCACCTGTTAGCAAGTCCTATAAAAAGATCATTACATCAACACCTGTTATGTTTCATGGTAAGGAACCAAAATCATCACCTGTTAATATATCTCATGATCAAGTAATTACATCATCACTTGCTAGCATGCAAATTGATGAGAGTACAACCCCATCACCTGTCAGCGTTTCCTATAATAAGATGATACCATCACATGTTAGCACAACCCATGACAAAGGGACATCATCATCTATTAAAATACCTCATGATCAGATCACATCATCATCTGTGAGTATGCAGTTTGAGGAAAGTGCAACCACATCCTCCCTTAGCATGCTCTATGATAAGATACTGATATCAACATCTGTTAGCATGCCCCATGACAAAGTCACGACATCCTTACCTGTTAGCATGTCCAATGACAAAATCACGACCTCATCACCTGTTAGCATACCCAATGAAAAATTTACGACATCATCAACTGTTCATGTGCTCTATAATAAGATCCCGACATCGCCACCTGTTAGCAAGTCTTGTGGTAAGGTCACGTCATCAACACCTGTTAGTATGCCCCATGACAAGGCCACGACATCAACACCTGTTAGCATGCGCCATGACAAAGTCACGAATTCATCACCTGTAAGCATGCCACATGAAACATTCACGACATCATCAACTGTTCATATACTGTATAATAAGATCCCGACATCATCACCTGTTAGCAAGTCCTATGGTGAGGTCACGTCATCAAAACCTGTTAGCATGCCCCATGACAAAGTCACGACATCAACACGTGTTAGCATGTTCCATGACAAAGTCACCACCTCATCACCTTTTAGCATGCCCCATGACAAATTCACGACATCATCAACTGTTCATGTGCTCTATAATAAGATCCCGACATCATCATCTGTTAGCAAGTCTTATGGTAAGGTCACGTCACCAACACCTGTTAGCATGCCCCATGACAAAGTCACGACATCAACACCTGTTAGCATGTCCCATGACAAAGTCACGACATCAACACCTGTTAGTATGTTCCATGACAAAGTCACGACCTCATCACCTGTTAGCATGTCCCATGACAAATTCACGACATCATCAGCTGTTCATATGCTCTATAATAAGATCCCGACATCATCACCTGTTAGCAAGTCCTATAGTAAGGTTGCGTCATCATCTCCAGATAGCATGCCCCGTGACAAAGTCACGTCACCATCACTTGTTAGCATGCTCTATAATAAGATTCCAATCTCATCATCTGTTAGCATGTCCCATGATAAGGTCACGTCATTATCATCTGTTAGCATGCCCTATGGTAAAGTCACGATATCATCACCTGTCAGCATGTTGAATAAAGCAGTCACATCATCACATGTTAGCATGCCTCAGGACAAAGTCACAACATCATCACCTATTTGGATATCCTTCGATCAGGTCACGACACCATCATCTGTAAGCATACCCCATGACAAAGTCACATCATCATTTGTCAGTGTATCTCCTGATCAGGTCACAACATCATCGCCTGTTAGTATCCCATTTGATAAAGGTACGGCCCCATCACCAGTTAGCATTTTCTATAATAAGATCACGACATCGTCACCAGTTACCGTAACCTTTAATAGAATCACAACACCCACACCCGTTAGTGTGGTCTTTGATAAAAAGGCGATATCATCAACTGTGAGAGTGTCAAATGAAAAAGACAGGACGTTGACTGAAACGCCAAATATGTCATCACCTATCAGCATGTTCTATGTAAAAGACACAACACTATCGTCAGCAAACATTCACCACGAAAATTACAAGACATCGCTACAGATCACAATTTCCAATGAACATGACATGTCTTCTGAAATAGACACGACCCTGTCATCTGCCATCAAATCCCACGACCATAACCACACATCATCACCTGTTAGTCTGTCACAGGATGAAGACAGGGTAAAGTCATCCGGCAGCGTGTTAATTGAAAGAGACATTACATCATCCCCGTGCAACATATCTCATGACATGTACAAAACGCCACCACCGATTAACATTGTCCACGAACCGGATAAAACAACATCAACGGACAGAAAGATCACCAGCCTCTTATTTCATGTACATAACATAACATCACCGCTTGCCAACATGCAAAATGAAAAGGGTGTGACATATCCACCTCCCAACATGCCACTTGAAAGCAACAGGACTCCAACAACGGAAAGCATATTGATTGAAAGAGATGTTGCATCACCTGCAAGAAGATCTTTCAAAAAGGAAACGCCTTCATCATCTGATAACATTTTCCACGAAGCAGACGTGGTATCATCAACGGTTTCCATGTTCCATGACAAGGACGTGCCATCATCAAGTATCAACAAACCGCTTGAAAGTGATGAAACGTCATCATCAAGGTTTACATTACATGAGGACCTGACATCGTCATCAACAACATTACTCAGCGAGCCTTATTCAAATGTCACCGAGTCCCATGAAAATGACCAAACATTGTCTTTTGTGTACACATCATCATCATCACTCAGTACGTCACATGGAAAGGGCATGACATTGTCACCTTACATTTTGTCCCATGAAAAGGACAGCACGTCATCGTCTGTCAACACTTCCAGAGACAGTGACATGCCATCATCACATTTCATTATGCACCATGAACGTGACCAGACATCAACTCCGGTCAGCCTGTCCCAAGAAAAGGATACGGTATCATCCCTTATCAATTTGTTCATTGATAACAATACATTACCACGTCAGAGAGTTCTTTTTGAAAAGAGCACACGACCATCACCGACAGAGGGAAAGCAAAGGACTGCATCTCAATACAGCATGGTTTACGAAAAGACTTCGATATCATCACCTGAAATACACATGACTTCACCATCGGACAGCAAGGCCAAAAAAAATGACACGTTATCACCTCTAATCAACAATTTACTTGAAACAAATCCGACTTCATCACCGGTCGACATATCCTACAAGAAGTATATGACGTCATCATCGATCAGCGTGTCCGATGAAATTTACAAAACAGCATCACACAACAACTTGTCAAATAAAAACACCATTATAGCATCACTGGCAATCTTATCTCATGGAAAGAATACAACATCATCCCCTGTCAGTATATCCCCAGCAAAAGAATCGACATCCTCACCCCTTACCAGTGAAAAGAATTCAGTATCATACTCAGCCACTGTGCCTGCCAAAAAACATTCAATGTTATCTTCCATAAACATATCCTATGAGACTGATCGAACAACATTTCCTGTCAGAGTGCCATACAAAAAGCATCAGACATCCTCACCTGCTATTACATCACATGAAAGCGGTATGACGTTATCATCTGTCAGAGAATCCGACAAAACGGATCCAATATTAGTGTTAGAATATGAATTGGATACAATATTCACCAAAACACCAAATGAAAGAGATAAGGAATCATCCTCTCAAACTGCTTTGTCTCTTTCAAGCATCACGCTACGCGGAGACACTGTGACTAAATCATCGCATGAAACGATTTCAAAGCTCTTCCCGCATATTACATCGAAAAGGGAAAGCTTATCATATGCAACGCATTTGACTACGTCGTCTGAGACTTTTCCAGCGACAAAGTTTACTCCAAATTCATACAAAAGAAGAGTTCAATCAAAGGGAGAAATGGCACCAGGTGCTCACCGTGAACTAGAAACATCCTCGACAAATTTTGAGGAAGTATCATCAGCTTTTCCAAATTCTAAAAAACAGGCTACATCCATTACACCACCATCCACAGAGAACACTGGTCTCGTCTCATCATTGGAAACAAAACAGCTTGACAACATTATTGATGGATCAATAAAATCCTCTGGGGCTTTACCAGTTTCTTCCACTCTTTTGAATGCCCTTTTTAATCAAGCATCAACGGATTCCTCTCAACCTGTTGTCCTTAGTTCATCTGAATCTGACACGAATTTCATATCAAAAGCATTGGCAGACAACGACTATTTGATTTCAACATTGTCGACAAGGAATGATAATTTTTATCCTACAGCTGCAGACCAAAATATTACATACACTTCTTACGACTTATCATCGAGTGATCCTACTACATCCACGGTGAGATATTTCAGACAATCTACTAATAAGTATAGCAGAAATAGCAGATCGTCAACACGTTATGATTTGACCTCCACTCCCCGCACTAGTACCATATCTAATCCAAACCCAGCTTTCTTTTCGACGAGCTCTAAAATTGTGGATAAAACTGAGATTTCTGAAGAAACGACAGGAGCACCGCCCTTCTCATCAGGAGAAAACATGAGATCGTCTCAATCTATTGATTATAAATCGACAAAAGTTGCTAGTCAGGCTTTTGACACCATTCATTCGTCATCTGCATTTGGAATTATCTCGCTTGTTACATCTTCCACTATATCACCTCTTGCACTTCCAACAAGCACGCTTTCCTCCTCAGACATTACACAAGGTGACCAGATAAAATCAACTTCTGGTGACCTTTTGATAACATCCGAAGCAAACCAAAGATCTACAACACTGAAGAGACTGTTGATGGGCAGTTCATCACGAGAGCGTACTGATGTCCCGATAAATGTTTCTTCATCACCTAACGGATACACAGAAGGAGTATCTGAAACAATTGTAAGTGCCTTACCAAAGACATCGCTTTCTGGTGATCTCACAAAAAATTTTGCTTCAAGCCCTAAACCTGTCCACATAACAGTACCATCCTTTAGCATTTCGGAAACATCGTTTTCGAAAACTTCCACAGGTCACTTTTCTGCGTCTTCCATCACTGAACAATTCACCAAATCAACTTTTCCTTTAGATAATATTTACAATTTTCACATTACGAATTCCAAAAGTGCCCCGTCTGAGAAAAGCAGCATCCTGAACATTATTTCAACAACTCATGCAGCAATCCCAACAACACAGCAAACAAAAGGACCAATTCAATTGCCTTCTTCTACGATGACCTCTGCATCAGTATCCTCCAGACAAACAACGCTAACCCCAGAGAGGTTTCTTTCTAACTCGCCCTCTGAAAATCCATCAAAATCTAAATATCCATCAACAAGTTCAAAAACAACGCTGCTAGGTGAATCGAAATTAACAACACAGTCGTCCCTGGATACAGGTATATCGTCTGTTTCTCATGACACAACATCGCTTTATGCGACATTCCATCACAGATCAGCACCACCTTCTACAGCTGAAATTATTTCCCAAGAGACATTAAATAGTTTAACCGATTCTGTACACCATACGGGATATTTTGACCTAAATTACACATCAACTGACAACGTCAGTTCAGCTGACAGAGTCACAGAAAATACCACATCTCGATCACCTGATGCAAATCTTACGCCAAAACCACCATCCCATTCCAAATACGTAAGTTTAATTAGACAACTATATTTTAAAAATCATCGTTTAAATTAATTTGCTAAATGTATTTAGGATAGATAGATAGATAGATAGATAGATAGATAGATAGATAGATAGATAGATAGATAGATAGATAGATAGAAAGAAAGAAAAGTATGAAAAACAGGATAATTACCTATTAATATCCCATGACTGGCAGTTTCGTGCTTTGATGTTATGCACTCATCAGATGGGGTTGTTGACTAGGTATTCATTAAAAGGAAACGTTTCTTATGCACGCAGTTGGAAACGATTTCCTTCCGGCGGTTCAGTGTTGGTGCTTTCATCAAAATTTCTTATTTTTCGTCAAGACATAGTGTGCATATTTTTTTGTTGGGGGTATATGGGTGTACTTTCTTCATTATTTCCCATTTTATGCTGTAATTTATGTTCTTGTCTTTTAGTTTCCAAACACATTCGCCCAGTGTTGTCGCAGATGTTAGATGTTCCAGTCTAAATGTTGATTGATGGAAGTTGCATCTTGTCTTGAATGCGTTTTCAGTAAGGCAAATATACGTTTCTTGTCTGTTGGTGTAGCATTCACCAGGGATAAATTTTGCTTTTAAGGAAAAAACGCATGTCCCGTAGGGAAATTCTAACCTGATGACTCTCGGAGTGTATAATATTCAATATATGCCGATCTAGAGTTAGACGGTGTACACCAAGATCTCTTACGTTTTTGTAGGCTTATGTTGTACAGAATCACTGAGGCTTAGTAGGAATAGTAGATTTCGGGATAGGGATAAAATTATGGACAGATCCATTCATGGCTTCCTCACAATTTGATCTATATCTATATCTAGATGCTCTAGATTTTCGATTCCTAGATTCTTCTAAGTTTCATATAGATCAAGATTTTATTATTTAATTTCCGCAACCTTCTTCCTATGTTGAAAATGTAATCTAACTAGGCCTATCAGATATTTATCCTGATATCTAAATTTAGATCTTGATTTCAGATATTAGCCGCATCCTGATTTAGATCTAGAACGATCACGATTATGCGGAGTTGTAACTTTTTCCTTTTTATCATTAAATTTGCGTGCCTGGCTGGATAAGGCCTTTTTTATATTGCAGTGGTTACTCGAATTTACACTGCCCTAAAACCCGAAAGAGTACTCTACAAGGAAGTAGCAATGTAGTAATAAAATGATATCTATTTGCACAAAGCGAATTCCAAGGTGTAATCCATCACTTCTTTATAGTCCAAGTTATTGTCGTTCCATGACTGGCCAGTTTCGTGCCGTCTGCACTCCTCGGGTGGAAATTTGCCTGTGGTTGGTCTTACACATTCGCTAATAGGAAACGTTTTTTTGTGAGCACAACTTGAGAAGATCTCTGTTCGTCTGTTAAGAGTTGGTGCCTTTGTAAGTAGCAAACTTCTCCTCGAGGTAGAGTGTACACACTTTTTGTTAGGTTTGTATGGTCTTATTCTCTTCAAAACTTCCCATTTTATATTGTAAGCTTTGTTGTTGTCTTTTAGATCCCAAATATGATCGCTTAAAGTTCTTGCATATTTTTTGTGTACCAGTCTGAATGACGATTGGTGTAAGTTACATCTGGTTTTGAATGCGTTTTCTGTGAACCCGATGTTATGTAGATTTCTTGCGTGTTTGTTTCAGTCTGGGTTACTAATAAGGGTACGGTCATACGTCTAGCCGCGCTACCAGCTCGCTAGTGAGCATTAAAGCTCGGGTATCCACAACACTAGCCACATTTCAAGCTACTAACTAGCTTTTCTTTTTATACAACTTGCTTTCACAAGACTCAATGGATTCCCCGCCGTGCCTTTGTTTGCATTGCCTTGCCTTGCTGCCTTGCGAAAGGAAAATGCACAACAACAAAAAATCATGATTTCTTTAATTATTGCAGAAAACCAAATTCTGCTCAGTTCTTGGCTTAATTTTTGGTGGCTCGTTTCAAAAATACCATCAGATTTTGGATCCGATCAGTCCCCATGGAGATACTGGCAGTGGAAATATCTGTCTAGTTAGGCCCAACGACGTCACACATCCTGCTTCGACGATGAACGCTTTTCAGCAAATGGGGTCTCTCGGGGTCACGTCGAACCTGTCACGTCAAAGCCTAAGTTTTGAGAGGTGGTAAATTAACCATGGGTAGCCCGATAGCTCAGTTGGTAGAGCGGCTGACTGCCATGTGAGGTGACCCGAGTTCGATCCCAAGCCGGGCAGTGGTTTTTTTCGGGGCCCCCTGTTCACCCAGCAGTATAAATGGGTAGCTAGGTCTTTCTAGACTTGGCGGAAGTAAAGTCGGCGTGGAAAGCAATGGCAAACTACCACACTATGCTGTATGCCTAGTATAATTAGGCCTCTACCCCTAATTCACCTATACTCAGTCATGGGTTCGGGACTAAACTTACTTACTATAGCTTTATAAGTCTCAATTTTGTATTATTATTGTTATTTTTCTTCCATAGTAATCCAGGATTTTCGATGGGGTGTTTTCTTTTTCTGTCGTTTGTTTCGGTTTGTTTTGTTTGTTTTGTTTGGTTTCTTATGTTTTTCTGCAAATTATTTAACACTGGTGTGTATTTCTCAACAGCATCGCTTCGTTCATGCAGTTGTGTTATACAGTTGGCACAGCGTGATTCGACAATTTGTCTTCGAGGATGAGGAGGGGGTTGCATGTCTGTTTATTAGCTTTATTTCGAAATGGAATTCTTACAAAAACTTATCATTATTACTATTTAATTAAATATATGAAGACACAGTACATATGAAGTTGTTTCAGTTTACACGAATGGACGAGTGGGTAAATTTTATTGAATTTTTTTTTTTTTTTTTAGTGTGAAATGTGTACAGTTTTCAGGCTACAAAAGTGGCGAGTAGGCATGATCCTGAGTGCCAAGGGAGACACTAAGTTGCCAACTTCAGTGTTAAGTAAAATCTGCGACAAGGAATCGAACCCGTGACCTTCCAATTCCGTGGCGTGACGTTCTACCACTAGGCCATCGGTCGAGCTCAGGATGTAGTATTTATATGAAAATACACGTTTGAATTAAATAAACGATATACAAGTCAAGATATCCAGAACTTGATGATGTTAGTGTTAGCATCATTCTTTCTTTCTTGATCCTTGTTTCCCTCAGTCTCCACACTTCTGATATCAAGTGTATCAGTCATGGTAGCAAAGTTCCGATATTTAGAAGATGTATGGGTAGTGCACCCAAAGAATTGAAGTGCTGTCTTTCCATTGCTCTGAATGACGTTGTCTCATTTTAGCGAACTTGTCTTTTTTTATTGGTGGTAGTGTTTTTCTTTTGTTGTTGTTGTTTGTCTTGTTTTGTTTTGTTTGTTTGTTTGTTGTTTTGTTTTTGTTTTGTTTTATTTGTTTTATTTTGGTTTGTTGTTGTTGTTTTTGTTTGTTTTTTGTTGTTGTTTTTGTTTTTGTTTTTTGTTGTTGTTGTTGTTGTTTTTCTTTTGTTGTTGTTGATTTTTGGGTTTTTTTTCTCTTTTTGTTCTTGTTGTTTGTTTGTTGTTGTTGTTTTTTGTTTGTTTGTTTTTTTAGAGAGGGAAGTGTTTTTGTTTTTGGGTTTGTTTGCATTTTTTGGTTTTTGGATTTATTTTTTCTTACGGTGAATTTCGACATTATCTCCCTATCTATGCAAAACGTTTTGATAAGATTACTAGTTTCTGCAATGACGTACTCTGTTGACTCGCTTGTGTGTCCAAATAGCAAGTAAAGAAATTTTGTCATCATATCTCGCTGGTGATGCAGTCAGCTGTGTCCTACTGATGATCAAATGCAGTCGAGTCCGCTTAAGAGAAACTCCTTCGGACTATCAAGGAGTTTATCTTAAGCAAGGTTTATCTTGACGACTTCTAAGAGAAACAAGCATTTAATTCAAAGTGAGGGGTGGGTGAAAGTTTTCTGATCTAGATCTATTATAGTTAGGGCATTGTGACCTTTGCTTCCCTCAAAGGAAGAGGAGAGCTGTCAGAGGTAAGAGTTGAGGGAGAATCCCAGAGGAAAACTGTTTTACTGGTACACAAAACCCACCCAGTCACTGGCCATCTGGGTGCCCGAGCATGGAAAGAGAAACCACGACCTTTTATCTTAAGCGAGTTTAACGTTGGTGGGCTCCCTTGTGAATGTCCAGTCTTCCTCTTCCCACACAAACCTACAGACGCATACACACAAACACACACCACATCCGTTTGAATAAACTTTGAACCTCGTACATGCAGCATTTAGGTTCTTATCACTTTTTCGCAACCTTGTTTTGTAACGCGAATAATAGTTTCTATTCTTACTCGCATATTTTCCTTGTGTTTATACCAGGCTGCTCATGTCCTACAACTGCTCACCGTCATAGATGATTAGAAGAAGAAGAAGAAGAAGAAGAAGAAGAAGAAGAAGAAGAAGAAGAAGAAGAAGAAGAAGAATGATGATGATGACGATGATGATGATGATGATGATGATCAATAATACAAACATGACAATCAGAACAAAATAGAACAAGAAGTACAAGAACATGAACAGTAAGAGCAGATAACAAGAACGACAAGAACAACAGGAGAAAAAAGAAAGCTAGCCCATTTTAAAGACCTTAGATCTCAATATAACTACCTGCTCCTGCAATTGATTTCAAGAAATCCAAATTAAAGAATGGTATAGGCATAAAAGAAGAACTGCCTAATCTACGATTAGCTGGCGATTCATGCTATTCACCGAAAACACAAAACAAATGGAAGAACAACTACAACTAAATAACCTAAATCAGGAAAACAAAAAAGCAGGTTTAAAAATGCACAGACGAAAGACAAAATATATGACCAACTATGAAAACAAAGATGACATAACGATAGAGGACGATGTAATAGAGAATGTTTAACAATACAAGTATTTAGGACAAACAACTTATCTAAAACACACACACACACACACACACACACACACACACACACAAAACAAAC
The DNA here is from genome assembly GCA_025770095.1 of Goniobranchus kuniei. Taxonomy (NCBI): domain Eukaryota; kingdom Metazoa; phylum Mollusca; class Gastropoda; order Nudibranchia; family Chromodorididae; genus Goniobranchus; species Goniobranchus kuniei. The sequence continues at coordinate 435 of JAOYNN010024469.1, read as the reverse complement.
CCAAGAAGTAATGACAATGATTAAATCAGGATGGAGATATTTCAGGAAATATAAAGAAATTTTATAAGACAAGCAAATGCCATCAACGTTGAAGAGAAGATTATTCGATCCCATCACTGACATATGGATACCAGACATGGTCTCTTACAAAGTACATCCTTCACAAACTGAAGACAACGTAAAGGGCCATGGAAAGAAAAATGATGAACAATAAAATCAGTGACAAAATACCATATGAAGAGATCAGATACAAGAAAAAAATTATAGATATCGAAACATACGTCTTAAAGTAAAAATGGAAATGGGCACGACACATGGCAAGAAGAGAAGATAACAGATGGAGTAACAAAAATGCACTGAACGGAAAGCACAGAGAGAGAGAGAGAGAGAGAGAGAGAGAGAGAGAGAGAGAGAGAGAGAGAGAGAGAGAGAGAG
>JAOYNN010024468.1:0-19043 GCA_025770095.1 Goniobranchus kuniei | reverse complement strand
AGTAGTAGTAGTAGTAGTAGTAGTAGTAGTAGTTGTTGTTGTTGTTGTTGTTGTTGTTGTTGTTGTTGTTGTTGTTGCTGTTATTATTAGTGTTATTGCTGTGTCTTCGTCATGGAGATGGTTGCTACGATGATATCAATATCAGCATCAGCATCACTTAAGTGACATTTTAGCTTCAAACAAAAGCTGGAACAGTTTCGTCGGTCCACAGCGAAAATAACTACACATACAAAGGGATGAAGATAACTAGTTTATGTTTAGCAATCAGCAGAGGCCTCAATGACAAACGTAACAAGCTAGATTTTGATTTGTTAGGGTTTTCATGACGTTTTTAAATCATATGAAAATATAAGGACTTACATGATATATGAAGATACGTTTAAGTCGACAGGAAAATTGAATTACGTTTTTACTCAAGTTTCTACAAATAAGTTCAGACGAATGATAATTTAAAAAAACAACATGTCAAACATAAATAAACTGAAATTAAGTTATTTGTTCAAAACATTCTCAGAATACTGACATCATATATATTTTCTATTCGATCTCACCGACAGCTTTTAATGGGTAAAGAGATCATGCTTTTAACCAAACTGGAACTACTAGAGGTTTGGACGAAAGAGAAATGCTTTTCGCTTTATATTTGTTTCCAATTACAGAGAGATCTTCTTACATATTATTCATTCATAATTGAATTTAGCTCTGTTGGGGAATGATACGTAGCTTTCTACATCTGGAATATGACATTCTAGCATTTTCAATAGCGAATGGCTCTCTATCTCTTTCGGATGGGGGATCCCTAACTTTATTAACCTCTTCGAATGCTTTGGAGTATCAGAATATTACATTATTCCCCTGAATGGTCAGGGATTATTAAAGCTTTTTCTTTTGAGATGCTGGAGACCTTTTTTCCCCAAATGGATCCCAGGAAAATAAATTCAAAGCTGTGAAAGCCAGTAATATAAATTTCTAGAGATTTTATACTGGCATCTCAGATGGATGAAGTAAATTTGTTTTTAATTGAAAAGACCTATTGTGTGTCATGGCTTTCAAACGTTTAGTTTGCGTAAAAAGAAAAGGAGTTTGCTTGTTTGTTGTTTGTTCGTTTGTTTGTTGTTGTTTTTTGTTTCTTCTGTTTGTTGTTGGGTCCGGTTTGGGGGTTTGTTTGGTTTTATGTTGTCTTTTTGCTTTTTTTTTAAGGTGGGGGGAGGGCGAAAGATCGGGTAGGTGGGTTGTAATATTTTGTTTTCTTCAGATGATGTTCATTGTTCATTTCCGACTGCTTATTTACTGTCGTTTCTTTCGATCAGGAATCGAAAATAGCGATGCGATGTTTTCTTACTTGTTTCAGATCATGGTCCAGAGATGTCTGTCAGCTAAAAGCATGAGCCATGCTAAGGGAGGAGCTGTTCTAGCTGCCGGACTAAAGATTATGTCCTTCTTTCTCTTTATAGTTCCGGGAATGATAAGCCGAATTCATTTTCCAGGTAGATTGTGCCCAAGGAGGCTGTTATCGATACAGTGGTCTCCGCTTAACATCCACCCGCCTTAGATCCACATCCGCCTAACATCCACATTTCTGCAGGATACGGAGTTTTTTCTTTTGAAAATTACCCCTCTGACATCCACATTTCCCCCATTTATTTCGTCTAACATCCACATTTTGGGAGAACGTTGAATTGTATTTTCCCTCCTGAATGAAAAAAAAAGGATCGATAGCCTGTAGGGCCTACATTTCAGACGTGCCTGTCCACAATAAAAGAAAACACTTGTAACCATCTGGCACCAAAAACCATTCATGCAGACAACAGGTAAGCGAGGACACCAGGCAAGACCAGTCCCTGCCTCCTATCCATTGATAAGCGCAACTCTTTTCAGAATGCCCAACAAGGGGAATGCATAATGCAAACCATCTGGCCAGTGATTAATTAGCCCATAAGTTTACAACCGCTGGCCAGTGTGAGAAGAAAGCGCCAGTTTGTCGAGCAAACAAATTGAGGCAAAATTTTGACACTGTCCGGCCCTGCCTTGCCCACCCACTGAATGTAGCAATGTTACATTGATGCGTTTTGATTTCATTGTCCATCGTCATTACCAAATTTTATTGGCCCTGACAAGGATTGACAGGTAAGCCAAACAGTACCTAAATCTGAACACAATTCACAATGACATTGACCACACCTTGTCTTCAGAATTGTGCATTCTACATGGGTAAATACGATGCTCCCTTGCCCTCCGTCTTACATCCACATCCGGCTAACATCCACATTTCTCCGTCTCCCGAGGATGTGGATGTTAAGCGGAGACCACTGTATTTTCATTATTCAAGAAGTCATTTGCTCTAATAGTTTTAACCCAGCAAAACATAGGAATGTTTTTATATTTTTTTTACAAAGAAACTGTGAAGAGAAATTTTTCTTAAAATCTTTCTCTTATACTGTTCATGACAGAACATCCGCGAGAACATTTTTCTTTCCAGAAATATGTTTTAATCTTCAGAGTATCTTTGCAAGTGTAAGAACTAAGTTAAACAATGGTTTGTGTTCTTCATTCTATTCAAAAACACCAATGGGAAAAGGTAAGATGAGATAAAATAATATATCTTTATTGTCCTTTTAAGGCACATTGGTTTTTTTGTTGTATAGAGGCATTCACAATAATACAATCTATAAAGATAAGAATATTCCATTCATACTTCATACACAAATGCGGCACATACATACACACACAATGTACTGGTACAAATATACTATTAAAGGTTAAATCTATGTACTGTATAATAAATACGAATAATTTAAAAATCTTGACAGTTGAATAATCACAGGTTTCGAAGATAACGTAAAAGTGATAAGCAAAACATTAATAGATAAATAAATAAATGAATATATAAATGGCAGTATCACATGGCTTGCCGGGAGTGTGGAAGCAACTTTTTTACCAAGTCTCTTTTTAACGTACGTTACATTATTTCTGTTGCACCATCTACTGTTTATATGGTTAGGCACAGACCCCTCCTCCTAAGTCTTTTCAATGAGTTGTGTCCTGATCTAGACGAAAGAGATGGAAACCATTTAGATCCAAAGTGCTGTCCGCACCATTTTCATCGAACCAAGTTTCAGAGAAACCAAATATTGATGCCTCTCAATACTCGTGAAGATAATGCACATTTCCTCTCAGTTCATCTACTTTATTGTTAAATGAACGGACATTTCACATAACAATAGTAGGAAGAAATGGCTTGTTGGCATGTCTCCTCACTCTGGCTCGAACCCCAACCCTTTTTCCTCTATTGCTAAAGTGCACGTTTGCGTGTAGTGTGTGGGCTGTAGTACTGTGTGTAGTGTACGCGTAATGTAAGAATTCACTTTTGCAAAAAAAGGCTTTGTGCTTTCTCACTTGTGTGCATGTAGAGAGTTTGAGGTCATGTCAGCATCATAATCTTAATCTTATTAATGATGCGATGATGTTTCCATGTGAGGTGCAATCAACCGTGACAAATTTTGGCAGCAGCAGCTGCCTGGTTGCCTTGATTTGAAAATGCAAAAGAAAAAAAACGGGCCTCCTGTTTGTTTCTTTATTACCAAAATTTCGTTATGAATCGGGTTTCCCACTGAAATAGCAAAAGTAAAAGATAACTAAATGGAGGGATGATTTACAAAGAAAGAACTAATATTTCTAAAAAAAATCAACCCTTATTATTCACAATGACCAACAAGCCTCAAACTGTGCACCATGATAACCACTCAGGTTTGTTTGGGTTTTTTTTACTGCACTTTGTGTACCTGTACAAAGGTATGATCCATCTAAATAGCAAGTGACTCTGATACTTATAGTGTTTTTAAGTTATGCAATGTGTGTAAATGGGAGATAGCCACTGAGTAATGCCTCCTTTCCCCTCCCACAAAATCCTCACTTTTTGTGAGGACTCAGAAGAGAGCCTGACAGAAGACAAGAGTACAAGCAAGAGATGTACGAATCATTTGCTCAACCTTTAGTCATTTTGTAGGACATGTACAGGAAAATCAGTATCAGACATTGGACCTTATCCAGCACCTGTCGTTGAGGATCCCAGAAGCCACACAGAGGTGAAGTGGCAAGAATGTAACCAGGTGCTGTAAACCCAAGCATGGGATTGACTTTATATCCTGCAAGACATGTTGTCACCTCTCATTCTTTAAAGTTGCAAACTACATGCAAAAATGTTGTCCCACACAACACATTGTATAGTTTAATTGTAAGCAAAAAGGGCATATGATATATTCAGTAAGTGTCCCTAGTTCCTAGTCATGTTGTTTCCCTCATTTATCTCCTCCTGGGTTCAGACAATGTGATGCAACATAATTTTTACCAGTTAATACATAAAAAGTTTATGTGTCAAAATCATTGTTGTGATGTGATTTTGGAAAATTATTGTGATTTTTTCTTTTTTACATGGCACAACTCCTCTGATACAGTCAGTACAGAGTACATGATCTCACTTGCCTGAATACAATCTTTCTTTAAAAAAAAAAAAAAGCAACCAAAAAACCCACACGTGATTTCAACATTGCAGTGCCTCACTTGGGTGATGGAGCCATCCTCATTTGTTTTGCAATCAAGGGAAAGATCTTCTGAGAAAATTTATGAGTTTGTACAGCAGTTTTTAGCTGCCCCTTTTGTAACAGCATTATAATAATATAAAGGATACGAAAGCACATTTTGAAAAGTCCTTTGCTTCTGTTTTATCAGAGGTTTACTGCAGTGAAACATGTTCATGCTGAAACTTAACATGGGTGAACCAAAAAAGCTGCTTAACTGAAAAAACAAAAACACGAAGGGTTGTTTATCCTTCTTTTTATTATTTTTGACAAATTATATTGCATTCCACCTAGCTTGAAATCAATGTTTAAACAAATAACTTTTGATGTAGGCCCTAGGTGTTGTACAGAGACCAGATTTTTGACAACCTATTTCACTGCCTGTGTGGTAATCTACAAATCCCATTTCACATGAAAATTGTGATAAATTTATAAAAACATTCCTCACAATCTTTGTAAAATATTGTTCAGGTGAAAATGACAAAACTTTCAAGGGTTTACGCTTTAGGTTTACATATTGGGTTCCATTCAAATGAGATGATACACAAAGCTTGTGTTAGATCTAATTGTGTTTCACTTAAAAGTGAGAGTCAAAGTGCTTTGATTTAAGTCTATACCGCTTTCGTGTGTAAAAATTTATTGAAGTGTTTCAAATGTAAGGAATGTTGCCTTTAACGTCTATGGCCTATTTGTGTTCCCTCTTCAACAGTCATGGTTGAAAAAAAATCGGGACATTCGCTGCGATGCAGCTGACAGTGACAATTCATCAGAACCTCCTGCATTGCCATCAACAACTCTAAAAATAAAACGACGCCCTAAATCTCAAGATATAAATGAGGCCGCATGCCCCACAATGGAAATGAAAATCATGACGCAGAAAAAAATCATTCATGATTAATGTTTACACATACACTTTATTGTAAACCAACTGAAATGTGTTTTTGCCGAGATGCATCATAAAATGTATGCTTTTATGAGAATGTTCTCATTACTTATGGTCAAACAGCTATGAAAAATATGTAAAGATTACGACATGGCATGTGTAAAAGGATGTTAAAATGTTGTCTCCATAAGACGTGCTATATTGAAATTATTCCAAAAAATCTATTTCACGGAAGGCACTAAAGCGATAAATTGGAAAGCGTGTGCCGCATAATTCATTTTAAACGGAAATGAAACTTGGCCTGCGGGTTGCTGTCTTTTACCCTATTGTTTGTGACACAATGAGGGGCTTAGTGTTCGCCTGTTAGCTGCCATCTACCGTGCTTCAGCTCAAAGGCTAATATGTGCTTCTGCTCAAAAGCTAAAATATACACACATGCACAGACACATGTAATAAAGCAGTGTCCTTTGCTGGTGTTGTGTCAAAACTCATTTCAACGGACATGCAACCATCCACCCACACATACGCACACACAGATCTACCAGATTAAGGAATGTGGACAGAACTTAAAAGAAAAAGTTTGTTGGTTTGGTCATTTTAAACTGCCTTCTTATGTGACAGCACATTTTGAAAAGTCCTGGGTATGCCGTTTTAATACAGTTTTACCCAAAATGTGTACTATTAGGCCTATTATAATTTGTGAATACCGTTGACCATGAAAGAGCTTGACTTCATCCTAAACACATTGCATTATATTACTTACATGAATTAAGTCATAATATCTATAATATAGGTTTTCCCCTTTTCTCTTTCATGTTTCACAGGAGGAGGAAGAAACTATGGTTTCGTATACCAAAAGCATACTTCTCAATTGATTCTCTGTAATCAAAGAGGCCGCAGCATCTCATCTGAAGAAGTTCATCACCATCTCGTGTTACGCCTATCTAATTTTTTGCACCTATTTTCGCATTAGAAGGAAGTCATTGTCAAGAAAAAAGTCATAAATTGTTCAAGATGGCAGATGACCCAGGCCACAAAGCCATGTTGTATTTTCTGGAGATTCTCATGTACAGCAATGCTCCAATGAGCATAAGCCAACTGGCCGGGAGATTTGGCAGTCGAAATTTCACATCTGAGATGCGCCAAAGTGCCGGTGGCAATGAAGCTGGCCTCAAGAAGTTCCTTTTGAAGTACCCCTCCCTCTTTTCTGTCAATGGCAATCTCGTCAGCCTGAACGACGGTACGGCCCTTGGGGGGAGCTTTCGTGAATCCAGTCCTGCCTCATCCACTGGCCACTCTTGCCTCCCTGATGTTTCCACGGAGACCGAGGCCGTCCAGTTCTTCCGTGGAAGGATTTTGAAAAAGGGAGACAAGTGGATGCCGGTGAGGAGCTTGGCAGGACATCTGTCCCAAGCATTACCTGAAATTAGAGAATGTGTTGGTCCTCAAAATGAGTTCCTGGCATGGTTGCTGAAACATCCCCTCATTTTTGAAGTCCGTGATGAAAATGTTTGCCTGAAGGATAACATTCGCTGCAACGCAGCTGACAGTGACAATTCATCAGAACCTCCTGCATTGCCGCCAACAACTCCAAAAATAAAACGACGCCCTAAATCTCAAGACATGAATGAAGCCGCACGCCCCACAATCGCAAGTGGCGGAGGCAGAACAGTCACCATTGCCCCACCACCAGCCCAGCCTGTTTCAACCAAGGCAGGTCCTGTCACGATGACAGCCAATGAGTACAAGGCGGTCATGTTCATTAAAAATATCATTCAAAAAAAAGGAGATATGAAAGTGAACAGTTTATCCGGACATTTCAGCCAGGCCCCTGAAAGTCTACGCAACACTATTGGATGGAGTAAGCCTGAACTACAGCAGTTTGTATCTACCCATGACAACATTTTTACCATAGGTGAAGATGAAGTTGTGTCTGTCATCAAAAACACACGCCTCAATGTGATCATCACTGGAAGCAGACCCCATGTCCAAACAAAGCCAGCGGTCAGCGGCCGAAAAGGTCAGATATTTCACATTGCTAAACTGTGGGGCATCATAGATCTTGGCATGCATGAGCACGTTTTCATTGACCGCACTATCTTTGGTAAAAATATTGACGATTTGAACAAACTTTTAAAAATTGGGGAGTGGGTGTTCTTTGATGCCATCCCCGCTCCCAAAGGAAGTAGGGCAAGGTGGCGAGCAACCAAGGTTTGGAAGGAAAACGAATCAATAGAGGAGCTCATTGAAAAAGTGGCGGCCAAGCTTGATCTTCCTATTGATGGTGTCCCTAGGGAACCTCAGCGACCTTTAGGAAATATGAACGATGAAATTCAGAAGATCTACCCAGATTTGGACGATAGCACACTGTCAACGGCAACTCCTTTGAATATTGGTGGGGTGAAGTATTCTTTCCAAGACGCAGCGCCAAGTGGTGCTGGAGTTGTGCCCGTATGGAATTTTCATCACGTGGAGTTGGAGGGTATGAGGGATGTGGACGATTTGAATTTCAGTGATGATGAAGGTGAACTCTCTCCACAGGTGTCCATGGTAGCTGAGAGACAGTACATGAACCGATCTGTCCTGCTTGACAGTCCCAAGTCACCTAAAAAAAATTCATCTCATGTCTCGGATGGCCCAGCTGTCAATGGAACCGCAGAGAAAAAGTTTGCGTCTATTGGATGTCAAACCATCGTGACTGGTGAAGTTTTAGCTACTCAGCTCTTTCATGAAGATCTTTAAAACAACTTTTACCTTAAAATAGCAATATAAGTTTGAATTAACTTTAGTAACTTAACCTCAGGAGTAGGGATTTTATACACATTTCATTTGTTTTGTAATCAACTATATATTCTGTTTCTTTTATATGTGTTATAAGAATTGCTTTGGGTTCACGGCATTGCTAGCATAATAGCCGGTCTCATTATGATTTACAATTGAGATTCGCTATTACATTAGCAGCCTGAATATATCTGTATTGTCTCCATAAGGACAATCACTTTACATCATATACATTTGATATGAATACATGACACGCAGTTACAATTACAAACAATTAACAGCTGAGCTTGGTCTCCAGGTGATGTAATTTTTATTCGATAGCAATATGCCTTAATGAACCTGATAAACAATGAAAGGAGTCGGAGGAGTCAGAAATATGGATTTGTCCTAAGGAATATGGTAGTAGGTATTATGGAAAGATTTTTAAGATTCTTAAAAGGTATCTACAGTCTTGCACAATTTTTATTTATACACATAGAATAAAATAGAGGAATATTGAACATTATATTATAAAAGTACGCACGTGATTGATTCATGTGGAAAATATTAATGTTTATAAACCATAAAGTCACTTCTACAATATACAGATATATATTATAATTTTTGTAGGTCAGATTCTCTTATCCCATACAGGTTTTGTTTCAATTAATATATCTACCTGAATTTATTTGAAATGTTCTTATTTAGAGTCATATTATGATACATACCAAACTATTCAATATAACATGTATTAAAGTAAAGATTACTCTCCACAGTAGGTATTAAAAGTATAGAGGTATTGTATAACAAATGGCAGATAATAATTCATCAGTAATTTAATCTATACTGTATTAGGTTAATCATCATTCTTTGTGGTACTTATCTTATAATAGTGAAAGTCAACATTTCAATTTCCCCCTTTTCTAGAAGTATTAGAGAAACTGATGTCTTTGACCTGAGTAGTCATTGTTGCGCAAACATCACAAAATGTTATCTTGACTTTTCATTACATTGATTAAATATTAATATGTGGATGACTGGGAATGGAGAAATTTATTTTATTGGATTTCTCACATAATTTGATACAGATCTACGTGATTTGATGCCTGATTAAGTATGAAGATTGTAAATGACCTCTTTAAGAAAAAAAATTAAATGCATTCATTCAAAACTGATCTCATTTGAAATACTAAAGAGATGATAAAGTTGAAATGAAAGAGAAGGGTGGGGGAATGATTTTAAAGAATAGATTGTGAATTAAACATTGACTTTTTTGAATCTCACAGATTGACATTTTAGCAATTTTTGTATATTTGAACAATTTATTTAATAAACTTGTTTTTTAACAGAATTGTGTAAAATGTAAAATGGCACCTTAAGGGATTCGATTGTGGGAATTTACCAAATTCGTTGGTTTAAAATGCATTTTTCATTTCCCTGTTATCCTGAACACATCATGGCACGCATGGAATGTATTCTTTATTTTATTGCAAACATTTTTAAAAATCACTTTTTATATACCTGTTTTATGCGTTAAAGGAGCAAGGTATCCTAAAATTGGTCTTTTCTCAACTGTTTCAAATTTAAGTGAATATAAATTTTTATACACAATTGTAGATAGCTTCCAAATAGGGTTTTCTCTCTCTATATATATCTCCTTCATTTTTTATGATGTTACGTAATTACAAAAATTCACCACAACTATCTTGTTTACAAAGGTAACACAGTTTTATTTTTTAAGTAGAGTTTTGGTGTAGCATATTTTTTTCAGTTAAAATGAAAAAAAAGATTCTTTACTCCTAAGCTCTGTGGATAATGTGATGTGAGATTTTGAAATTGAAAAATTGTCTCATTTCAAAATAGCTGCCATAACTATGTATCTTCTATTTCTTTTTTTCATCTTACCCTTTCATCCATACCTTTAGTTTTGGCCGTGGAGATCTAGATTATTTGGAAAATTGAATTTGCACCAGTTGAACCCCTTAAACTTAACTTCATTTAGACATTCAAATGATGGAAATTTTACTTTGATGCAGCATACCAGGAATTTAGGTGATTAATGAAGTTTTAAGTTTCTGACGCAGATTGAGTACCCCTATTCAAATTTTTAATTTTTAGGTTGACCATGTTAACAATGCTTCCTTTATTTGCCTGATTTTGGCAATGATGGTCATTTAATTTGAAAATGTCATCATGTCATAAATTTTACTTGGAGATATATAACAAAAGGCATATGTGTGTGTTATGCATGAGTGTTTCTCTTTCTGTTAAATTTCAAGTTGGTGGTATTATTTCACAGGAAAGAGCTATTTATAACTACCTCAACCATATGATTCATGAAATGAAGTGCCAGCTTGAAGAGAAACTCAGAAGAGAAACTTCATATAATCCTCCATGTCTGGTTTACCTTAACATCTAGAATTAAAATATAAAAAAAAAAGAAGGAAAGCCCTTAATAATGCAATCGACAGTGGAGTCCGCTTAAGATTAACTCCTTAGGACTGATCAGTGAGTTTATCCTAAGCAAGGTTTATTTTAACCATTTCCGAAGGAAACAACCGTTGTTGTTTTTTTTTTAATGATGCTTGCGGGAGGGGAGGGTGTTAAAAATCCTGTGACCTAGATCTAATCTAGTGAGGCTTTGCGACCTTCAGGGTGGCAGGGGAGAGGAGAGGGGGAGGGGGTAAAAGTCCTGTAATCTAGATCTAATCTAGTGAGGCTTTGTGACCTTCGCTTCCCACAAACGTAGAGGAGAGAAGAGACAACGGAGGGGTGATGATGAGGGAGAATTTCAGCAAGAAACGGCCTTATGGGCATGCGAAACCCAGTTATTACCTGTTTGTCGTCTAGTTGGTCATGCATGGATGGAAAAGGAGGCCGTGAGTAAGAAAAGTTATTTTACACAGACGGAGAGTGATTTGCATTTATTTAACCAGACTTTGATAAGTAGCACAATCTTTAGGGACAAAATCGTGACGGGACGAATGGTTTATCTTATACGAGGCCAGTTTATCCTAGGTGGACTCTACTGCATTTTTTTAAAGGCTACACAATTGCACATTATGTTGCACAGAAGGGTGCAACTGAACTTGGCACTCTGCTGTGCAGAGCTTCCTCAGAGTACTCAAGCAAAAAGGCAGTTAAAGTTCAAGGAAAATTGGATGGTAAGCTTCTTTTGTTTTTGGGTGAAATGACAGTGATTACCTGAACTGCTCCTTTGAATAATTGAGAGGTCAGTGAAGAAACACACTATTGTATGATATGATGTACATACAACTCTCTATGCAATTCATGCTTTGGAGATTTGACACTTTATTGTCTGAAATGTTTCTTCGATTTTATCTCTATAATCTATTGATTATTTCCAACATCTTTAAATTGCATATATTTGAGCTAAGTAAACTACAGAAAAGAAATAGAAAATTCTAGCTCTGCTAAGTATTCTATTGAAAATCAGCTTTTATTGAAAACAAAAAAGAAAAAACAATGAACTGTTTTGAAATATATCAGGATTGAAAAATTCCATGATAATGCAATTAGTTCTTTTTTCATTACCCTGTACATAATTTGAAAATGTACACCTTCTTCGCAGAGTTCTACTTGCCCATCTCCCATTGTTGTTAATTTTAAAGGGAAATCATACAGTGAGAATGTGAGATTTGTGCCAAAATCAAATTTCCGAGATTGGAGTTAAGCAGATTGGATTCTAATTTGGTTGAATTCAAACTAATATGATGTAATTAGGGATTCTGTTGGAAATAGGTTGCTGCTAATATTAGTATTGATCAGCTTAAAACTGTGTGGTACCAGAAATACGCATTTAGTTCCCAAAGGAGAAGTGAAGACTGCATGTTTTTAATGGTCTATAGTTTTACACTTTGAGGCATTCCTGACTCTCAAAAACCATTTTCATAATCACAGAACCAGCCTTTAATCATAACTACTTGTGTGATTCAGGAAGAGCATGCTATGGTTTGCTTCATTCATTTGATATGAAATTTGTGTGTACAAATAACTCGATTTTTTAAACTGAAATGAGCAAAATGTATCTTTTAAGAAATTTGCAACAATGTAAACAAGTACGCAACTCAAACTTTTCCTGTATGATCTATATTTTTGGGTGTACCTTATATCCGTTTTTTTCATTGTTAAGAAAAGATTCAGATTTCATGTGCTAAAAATCATTATGTTTTGTTTTATGAAAGAAGTCTTTTTTGTGTTTTTATTTCACTATCAAAAAAATTCTTGGCATTTTAGCCACACACATTCGGCATCAAGTTCAAAATTATCCAGTTAATAATATATACATATTTCTCCTGTTTGTCTTGTAATAAATTATCATTAGTTTTATTTTTTTGACTCTTTTCTCCCCCCCATTTTTTGTTTTGTTTTTTGTTTTTCTCTTTTCAAACTGATTTGTTCAATACCGTTAAGAAAAGCTCTGGAAAAGAAAATATAAAAGGTTCAAAATTACATTTCATCTTTTTTTTTTTTTTCCTAAAGATGCTCTGAAAAGAAGGTATTTAAACTCATTTTCGCTTATTTTAAGCTTGCAACTAGGTCAAATTATGCATGAATTTAATCCACTTTTCTTGTACCATAGCATACCAGGTTCTTAATACATCGATATGTGTATACATATGGTGGTTATGGAGACATAATGTGTTTGTGATTCCTTTTCCCCTATTTAATAACTGTGTACTCCATACAGGTTTTAAAGCAAACAACGTGTCGCTTCATTAAGGCTTACAAGCTGGTTGCCTTATGATGGCTTCATGTAGAGATACATACCTTTGGTTTGACTTTATATATAACATATGTGGAGCAAAGTAACATTTCAGTGTCTTTGAATGAACAAAATCACATTTATGCAGGGTAAATTCCTTGATGTATTATTCTACAGATTTTTTTCATTGAGACAACTTGACAGAGAGTTACTTATTGTGACTAAAAAGTCAATATCAAATACTTCTTGCAGGTGTCAGTTGAAATGATTATTGAAAACCATACCTCTTGCAGATGTCAGAGTTGAAATGATTATTGAAAACCTTACCTCTTGCAGATGTCAGAGTTGAAATGATTATTGAAAACCATACCTCTTGCAGATGTCAGAGGTGAGTTGATAATTAAAAATCAAATCTGTGGCAGATGTTAGAGGTGAAAAAAAAAATTAATGAGCTTTTATATAGCGCTAAATCCAGTAAATGTGCTCAAAGCACTTTACAAGGCCGGACAGGCCTTTCCAACCAAATACCTTCTCAAGAGCATATAGAGTGTACAGAGATGCAGCCATTTTACGGGTGCACTTGCTCTAGCATACTGACAAGATCCTCCTCTGCCTGTGGTCGGGTACTATGTATCACCTGAGTGGGGTGAGGAAATGTATGTAAATAGCCTTTACCAAGGATTGAACAGCGGGACCTGTCCTCGAACTCTGAGCCTCGCTGTTACAACTCCAATGCCCTGACCTCACAGCCACACTGCCACACAGTGATAATTGAAAATTGTACCTCGTGCACCTCTTGCAGCTGTGAGTTGATAAAGGTATTTTTATTTCTGGATTCTTTCTGATTCTGGAAACTGAAACAGTTCTGGAGTTATAGAAACCAGGCTTGGGGGGAGAAGGCATACTAAGTGGAACTCACCCTATTATTTCCAAGGAAATGGTTATGAACGATCTCTATACAATTAAAAAAACCAACATCTTTTTCTTTAAGTAAAGGAAGAATGGTAATGTTTTTTGTGCTTACTGTTATCTCTAAAGAAATTAGGAAAAAGGAGCCATTTTCTTTTTCAGGGGAGTTTTGTTTTATCACTGATATATGTTTGTTTCTGTGCAAAGATCACTAAACTCATGGTGCCATTAGGAATACAGATGTTTGCATGAAATTCTGTAATATTAATATTTAAATGTTTTTATGGTGATGAAGGTATAACATTAACTTCTTCCCTGGCAGGGAAAGTCAGTGTTAAGTACTCTTTTCAAGCTAAAATTGTTATAAGATAAATTTTATGGAAGGAGAGATTTGATGAATGACCTCATTTGAAAAGGTGTGAAATGCCTTAATACAAGTTGTAAAGGCTATAATGCATTTATCATCACTGTAAAGTTTTATCCACCTTCTTTGCTTTTCATTTTCATGAAGTCTGTAGGACCATTAGAGATGAAATGATATTTGAATATCAAACCTTTTGCATATTTCAGAGGTCAAATATATGAAAATCAAACCTCTTGCAGATGTCAGAGGTGAAATAATGAATGAATATAGAAAATCGAACCTCCTGCAAGTAGTAGAGATGAAATGGCTCTTATTGAAAATTGTTCTTCTTGCAGATGTCATCAATGAATTGGAAAGAGATGAAAATTTATATAATATATGACCACGACTCTTAATCAAGTCTTTAGCACAGTATGTACCCATGGACGAGATAATGATAGATCTATATTATGATGTTTGAATTTCGACCCTATATAGTTGGTGATATAGACTTGCCCTCGGTCATATAGAATATAGGTACTGTGTTGCCGATTACATGAAAATCAAGGAAAGTGAATAGACATGTTGGTCATCAAGACCCTTAGAATTCCCATGCATATGAGGGTTAATAAGTTCATTAAAAAATGGATAGAAAAAAAAGAAGAAAAAAAAAGAAAAAGTATAAAAGAGTCAACAGGTAGCTAAATTGTCTTTCTGACGTGCCTATTAAACTATTCTTACCTCAATGAGATTGAATGGAAAAGATAAACAACTGTGAAAGTGCATATATTATGTATAAATGTAACATGGATGAAGAAGAATTTTGACAGCCTCTCATAATAAGCTTTAGATTCAAATAGCTTTATTCATAAATTTGTATTATCACCAGTAGATGTTTCGAGTTCATCCCTCATTTCAGTTGTAAGAGGGAAGATTGTATGCTACACAATTTTTTCTTACATTTGATTTGGTTGTATGCTTTCCAATATCTTTTCAAACCAGCATTATTAATGGCTGGAAAGATAAGACCTCTTTCTTCCAAGGCTATTGAAAATGTCTTATTTTTACTGTAACTTGAAACCAAGATTGAGAATGTGACCTTTCTTCTGTCTTTTACCCTGCCTTCGTTTTAAAAATAATCTTTCCTTTCTTGTTTTGTTTTTTTTTCTTCTTTTTTATTTTCTTATTTTAAGCACAATTGGTCAAAACTTTTTGTTCCCCCTCACTCGTCTTTATACTAAAGGATTTTCTTTCTCATCCAAATCAGTCCAGTGTGTCTAATGGCAGATCTCTTTTATGTATGTCAGATATATTGTAAACTACTCTATGGAGAAAAGAAGACACTGGTTTGAGTTTGACCTAGTTTTAGGTCTTTTTGTCATTTTTTGTCTTTTAAAACTTTTATTTACCGGTATGAGGGTTGGTGTTTTTTTTTTCTTGTATTATTTTTAAATATTTTGTTTAAAAGATGCATATTTGGTTTCCTCTTTCTTTTGTTTTGGATAAGGATGCTGAAAATTTTGATGCTGGTTTAGTCAGTAACTATGCATTCATTACTGTTTTGTTGTTTTTTTTGCTTTTTTTTTTTTGGCCCAATATCTCGTGGGTTCTGTCTCTTGGAATATTTTCGACTTTGTATCTCTTCTCCTATTCAGATGAATGATAAAACATCTCTTCTCCTATTCAGATGAATGATAAAACAATCTGTTTCATGACATTTGTATGAATATCCATCCTTTTACATTTATAGTGTCATTATTTTTGCCATTATATGTATATATCACATTTTCTGTATGTGTGTGTATGTGTGTGTGTGTGTGGTTGGTTGTTTTTCTTTTTGTTCTTATAATTATAACGAATACTAACTTATTATCACCTCAGAAGTATTATGTATTATGTTTTTCTCTCTCTCTCTCTCATGATTGCTAATTTTTATCGTGGTCCTTGTGTAGGTTACCTATCTGAAAACCAGTCTTTCTTCTACTTCTGTTCACTCTTTTGACTCACTGGAGACTGGCCTTTTTTCGACCCCACAACTCTTGGGACTGCAGGTTTATAGGAGTATTTAAAAAATTCCTAGCACAGTAATAAAAAACTCCACTAACACCATATTTACAGGTTAATTAGTGTAAGGGTTACAGTCTCCAATGCAAAAAAAACGATTTTGATTATATCAATATTTTTTTTTTTTTTTAATTGAAATTTTTTAGAATTGTAAAATTCTGTCAATTTTTAGAATTTGCAAATCATATATCATCTGATGACTCACTGTCACTGCCCAAATTTTGCACATAATGCGGATATATGTCGTCTAAATCCAAATCAAGATTGGAAGAATCACTATTTCCATCATTAAACAGCGGAAAAATATTCTTTCTACTTGCCATTATGAAAAAATCTGTGTTTACATTTGTGTAGCTATCATTTTGGCTCGCCGATAAATATGACAGGAGTGAATTCCCTTCAGGAACAAGAACTCCTGAAAATTGCATCATAACCAAAACAAAGGCCTCCGCTTGTACTAGTGATGGTTCCAGCACTTGTCACGGTAAACGCGTTGGCGTAAAACGTATTCAATGTTTATCCTATCGGGGGTATGGGAAACGTCGTCAGTGATAATATCGGCGATCCTGTTACATGTACGGGAAACGTCTCCAGTGAGTTAATGCGAATTGAGGGATAGAAGGGGAAAATGAAACACAAAAACCAGACATTTATTTTCACCTCAGAACTGTTCTATTTTATCTCCCCTTGAAATGACATTTACTTATCTTAATACAGAGTGACACTCACAAAAAAAGCACTCTCTGCAAAGTCTCTACACTTTTGTTAAAAAGGCAGCTGCAGCAGCGAAACATTGATACAATCTAAGATATTTGTGAGTAAAACGTTGGCAAAGTTCCATAAACATTTTTATCAAAATGTGGAAATGGTTGCGAAAAACAAAATATGGCCCGTTTTTAAATTGAGGCCAAAATTAAATATGCGTTAAAATTTAAGAAGGTCGAGAAACTATGCAAAATTCAAACAGAAACGAAGAGAAAGTCCTACTTTTTAGACTTTGGAAGTGTGAAAAGACAATAACGAGGTGGTGATTAAAGGCATACTGAAGACCCTTTTCAAGAAAGCAAAAGCTGTATTGATTATTGTTTACACATGTTGTTTGCTGATTCCTCTGCAGTCAAGTTCTTCCCAAAACCTCTAGCACTGAAATACAATGCTATGTTGTCACCTTTTGGGGATTCTCTTCCTCGTCTTCACCTAAGAAAAGGCCTACAAGTCCACTGGCATTGTAGGCCATCCATGCCGTGCACTTGATCGAGTATAGGGCACGTGCATGGACATAATCAGGTGGATGGATTGACTAGTCAATTCAATTGTTTGAATTCACATTTCTTTGCAAGCATAAAATGTGCCTCATAAGAAAACGATCATGTTCTCTAACCATCGTATTCATTTCCTTGTGATCAATTTACACACTTTCAAAGTCTAAGGTCAGGCTTTCACGTTTTTGAATTGTGCACAGTTACTTGATCTTGAATTGTAATGCCTAGTTAATTTTGGCCTCGATTTTCATAAAGGGTCATATTTCGTTTTTTGCCACCATTTCCAAATTTGGCCATCAATATCATTGATTGTGTCAAATTTTATGAAGTTATAAAGAATTTACAGGGAGCATTTTTTTGTGTGTGTGCCACCCTGTACTTGACCAAAGCAATTCAATAGTTAGGGATGTAAATTGTTTCAGGTTTTTTTTCTGATTTCAGAATTTTTCCACATCAGTAAAGTAAATACTTTGCTTAATTTCTAAGTTTGATTTATTTAATATTTATTTAATATACTTCTCTGTTATATTATTAAGACGGTCAGAGGTAACAGAAATGTCCCAAGACAGAAGAAAATGGTAAGCTCTTGTTAGGGGTGAGAGGCATTGATGATGATGATGGTTATATTATTGCCAGGCAATGTTTCAGAATTTTTTTCAGCTTGCATTTACATCCCTGAGCAGTGACTAATATCATTCTCCTGTATTAACATATCAACAACTCTTTCTCTCTTCCCCCTTACCCCAAAAAACAAAAACGAACAAACTTTGTTGGCAATTTTCCGAAAACCTACTGTTGTTGAGATAGAGCAGTTTTAAGGTGAAGAAGTGAGCCTTTCCCAGTGCTTGTTTTGTTGAGGGTTTTGTTTTTCTTTTAGATTATTTTTATGTTTGTTTTTGTTTTTTGTTGTTGATTTTGTTTTGTTTTTGGGGGTTTAGTTTTAAATGTTTACAGGGAATTCACTGTTATCACATTGAAGGATTTATGTTTTCCATTTTGTTTTTCCTCTTCAGTAACTGTACTTATCCTCTTCAGGGATGGAACCTGTTCCGGTTTTTCCGGAACCTCCGGGTTTGTTTGTTTCAGTTTTTAAAAAAAATTCAACCTCAATACTTTCAGTATTTCCCATCATTTTTTTTTACTTTTTTTTTTTTCACCGGAGGAAACAGATCTAAAGCATTGGAATTCTCAGCTGCCGGTTTGCCGGAAAAAGCCTATTCGGAAGTGAAGTTAAAAATGATGATCTGGGCATCCGGGCATCCCGGTATGCAGAAATCGGGAAGCCTTAGAAATCTAGTCTTGGTAGGCGTATGTAGCAGGTGTGAAACCTGCTGTGGTTTAACAGGATTTCCAGGTTTTGTTTTTTTGTTGTTGTTTTAGTTGTTTTTGTTGTTGATTTTTTGCACAGGCCGACTGACCATCCTAACAGAATGGAGGAAAAAAGGTTGAAGTAAAAAACAAAAAAGTACAAAAGCAGGTTGAGATCCCATCAGCTGGAGAGGGAAGCGGTTTTCGATAC
>JAOYNN010024357.1:0-12831 GCA_025770095.1 Goniobranchus kuniei | reverse complement strand
GGATTTGTTACTGTTAGGGCTAGAGTTAGGGTTTATTACCGTTAGGGTTTGTTACGGTAAGGTTTAGGATTTGTTACAGTTAGGGTGGAGTGATGACATAACAGGAAGCTTGTAAACTGACGTAGCTAAAACAGGAAAGAGTGCATAGCATATAGGCAAATACAGGATGGCTGTCATGATCATGAAGACTACATCCTGGAAGAAACCTGCCACGTTTGAATGAAAACCCGGATATGAACCCTGAAGTAAGTACATATAAAATGGTTGAATTGTAGATTATTCACACCATAGTGATCATTGTACAGGACAGTTTGCCTTGATTTCCGTTTCAGATCGAATATTTTGTCCAGTCCACCGATTGCCAGAGCTTCATGATTGTAAATTCAATCACAAAGAAGATGGTAGACGAGAAGCCAGGGAAAAGATGATTAAACCAACAAGACACATGGGTACCTCATTTCGCCGTGATGATCATTCATGATAAGTGTGTAAAATGTAATGTGTAAGCTTCAGAAAGCTTTCTTTAATATATTATATACATTGAACGTTGGCAAATTGTCATATTATATACCTGTACATATATACAAATGCTTTTGAAAAATATTCTTCTGTAGACAACAGAGTGAGAGAATAAATATTTTTGTTTTGATACATTATGATAATGCAGTGTTTATCAGCTCAAGAACTTAAGCAAGTTTCATGTGAATGAATGTGATGACTACCGTTGTTTTTGTTTGTTTTTTTTTCTTTCTTTCTTTTTTGTTTTTTCAATAGCATATTCTGATGAAGCATGCTGTTGTTT
The DNA here is from genome assembly GCA_025770095.1 of Goniobranchus kuniei. Taxonomy (NCBI): domain Eukaryota; kingdom Metazoa; phylum Mollusca; class Gastropoda; order Nudibranchia; family Chromodorididae; genus Goniobranchus; species Goniobranchus kuniei. Next base: position 12,029 of record JAOYNN010024357.1, on the reverse strand, counting down.
GTGTTTTGAATTCTTTTATTTTGCAAACACATTTGTTTCTGACGTCATATAAGTAGCACTTCAGGTAATACAACCCTACAAGCACTTCTTCCATTGTGATTTATACCACCAGTTTTTGAAGTGATTTGTCACGTTCAGATCTACAATAACTTGAATCTGTGCTATGTTTGCTTTCCTTTTGAGTTAACTATTGTATTTCATCATTCAGCTTTACTTAAATAAGAAGGCCAGTGATTTTTTCCCCCCACTAAGAAGTCATCTCTATTTTAATGTTGCAGAAAAGAAAGGTGAAGGTTTCCATGACTGTCTGTGAAATATTTTCTATCCTCCCTTGTTAGGTGCATCAACTTGACAAGGGCATCTACAGTAATAACTCAGCCACTCCTGTTTTTCTGAGCTTCCATAGAGCAAATGAATATTCATGGCTGTATTTGCATTTTATTGGTTTGATCTGTTTTGGATTGTTACGTTTTTCTCTTTGTTTAAGTTTTTAAAATTTAGTTTTGTCATAGTATTCTTCATTGTAGCTTTGCCTTCAAGTTCAAGTTACACTCAATAGGAGATGTTTGTAAGAAGAAGAAAAAAAAAAAAAAAAAGACATCAGAAAATTCCATGTGCTGTGAATTTGTCCTTTTGCATTTTCTTCTTAGCTGAAAATTATTGGCCCAACGTACTGTTTGGTTAACTTCATTCAAACTTCTCCTCAATAACAATTGGGCCTTGTTCTACCCTTAATTGTTCAGTGAGAAATGTTTTGTTGGTTCAGATACATATTAACCCATAAAATAGACTGCTGTGGTGTGAATGCACGGGTTTAATGTCTTGTAAGTTTTTGTTTGAGATCAATTGAGAGTGTGTGTGATGTTAGGTTTGAATGTCACCCTCCATAACCATTTAGTTAGACTAACTCGCTTTCCATACAAAATGAGAATGAAATATATGATTTTTTTTTTCAACATTTATTTTATGCACATTTCAATTGAGCTTAGTGATTCATCATTATCAGAAGTGAATGAAATGAAATGAAGTTTATCAATGCCGTTATGAATCAAGGCAAAGTCGGACGAACATGATATCAAGTGGAACAAATATTCACTTTTGGATACCACTTTCATTATTGCCTCCACAAACTTGGATTATGTTTCTAAGGTTTTCCTTTATTTACAGATATGTCCAGGATTATTTTTCAGTTTTGGCTAGCATAGTTTATTTTTTAAAATTTTGTTTTAGTTAAAATTACTGTGATGGCCACCTTGAAACGATATGGTACAGTAGTCGCTGCTTCTAAGAAGCATCTTTATCAGCTGTGTGCATTCTTTAAAGCAAACATTTAAACCAAAAAAAAAATGAAATCCCCTTCTAAATTATTTACACACAGTAGATCTATGCCAGTTTATCATCTCTCTCCCTCACCACCCCTTTCTGACTAGCTATTTATTGTTTTATAAATTCCTGTTTATGGAGTTTGTTTCATTTTTCAGTCCTGAAATTCATACAGAAGCAAGTCATTTAATGTAAAATCACTGAAGCACATATGAGTTGAAAACATGATGATAATCTGAAACAACTACTTAGCTTCTGAGGTGCGTAAGTTAGCATGTCTCACAAAAGCCTGTTTAGTCATGACTGAGAAGAATCTTGCTCTGTGTGAATGTCTTCACATGGGACAGGACCACCTCAAACGCATCTGGAAGATGACTGTCTATTGAGGAAGCAGGGAATATATTAACATTTGAGGTCCTGAACCACTGCTAATGCTGCAATGGCTAACATCTTGAAGCGATGCGCTACTGTTGCTCAGATCTATGCTTCCCTTGACAGTAATCGAAAGTGTTCTCTCAAAGTAAGTACTAACTGATAATTACCATAATTTATAAATGCGTCTTATGAACAGAGTAAGAACCAAGTGAAAGGTTACCAGGACACACAATTATGACAGAAAGTTAAGTCTAAGTGATACGTAGATAGACGCAGATAATGCACAATCTGATATTTCTATTAACCCAGATATTTAAGTAGGTGATGAAAGCATTGGAACTAAAGGTTTATTTGTAGATCCAGATGCACTGATACCAAAGGGCATGCGAGTTGATCAAGTGACAGCAGGCCATTGCTGTCATAGTATTCACTAGCCACTCAACTATTACTCTGCCAACTTTCATCCATTTTAGTCAACAAATGAGACATTGTTAAGTAAAATATTGTAGAATAGTATAACTTTATTAGAAGTTCTTTGAAGAAAGTATGGGCTTGGGCTGTACAAGGAGAAGGAAAGTCAGGATAATAAATGTTAAAAGTTGTCAAAAAAGACATGTTTGCCTTATAATATGTTATTCTAATAGGCATGTCCATTCCTTCATTTGTGTATGCAAAGTATTCACTACCTCTATGCAGATATTGTAATGTTTATGAGTCACCCTTATACAATAGTTTTATAATAAATAAACAAAAGTGGATTTCGGTATTTCAGCGATCTTATATCAGTATCATGAGTATTCTTATAAGGAGCGACTACTGTATTGCAGTTTGTAATTTGATGAGGGCCTGTAATGACACCATTGTCCTATTTCAAAAGTTTTCTTGGGCATTAAATAAAAGAGTTTGTACTTTATTATTATTGTTTTGAATTAAGTTTATCATTCATGGTTTTTTATATTTGTCTGTCTTGTCTGGAAAGAGTTAATTGTGCTGAGAACTTTGATTTTGTTTCTTATTTGGTTCTACTATCAGAGTGCACGATGTACAGATGTGTCTGTTTGATTTTTGAGTAAATGTTACATAAGCAAATTTCATCTTTTCTTCAATCTATGCATAACTGTATCAAATTCTTTAATATTGATAGGATTTCTCTAGATGCAATAGGATTATGCCAAATGCTCTGTCATATAGGTAGCCAGTTCATGTTTATCCATGAGTGTTTTGGAAAGTTGCAGCAGAAGTCCTTGTCTCAAACATTGCTGAACAAAGAAGCTAGCTTCAATCTTGCAAATTCAACACGGAAACTATAGAAATATATTAAAAGTACAAGAACCTCCCCAATATGAAGTTGAAGGTCCACCATCATCATCCTCAGAACTGAACGAAGTGGCCTAATTTGTTTTGGGAGAACTATAGGCTCACCATTATTTATGATTTTAGTCTTGGATGGAGTTTCTTTTTCTGTTGCCCCGAATCATCGCAGGAAAATTAACCGCATCAATGTAACGAGTAATAATGCTACACTGTTATCTGGTTTGGTGCCATTTTGTGTGTGTGTGTGTGTGTGTGTGTGAGTGCGTATGTGCCACTACCACACACATGGCAAACATTCATATCATATCATTGTATGCAAATTTTGTCTGTGCTTTGACCACCTCAGTAATTCTTTCTTATTCCCATCTCCTTTCAATGCATCAGTTGTTTTTGTTGGTTAAAATTGTCCTACCTTTTCACAAGGAAAACAGGAATATTGGCCTTAAAGGGCAGAGACCTACACAGCCAATGGCAACCAACTTTTATGTGTCAATCAACCAAAAAAACGTGAAATCAAATTTTGAGAAGCCAAGGTCTTGTATCGGCATGCATGTTGATTTGATGAGTAGGGAGTCGCTTCCAAAGCTGTTGTTACAAAGCTTGTTTGAATCAAGTATAAAGTCAGAACTCTCTGTCGTTGTGATTGCTGTTTGCTGTGGCCAGGTTAGTATTGGTAAACTTTGGCACACTGCCATCCAGCAATTAAGTTATGTCACTCTGCCAACACCTATGTAACTACATGACATGTGACGAATGTGTCTATGGGCCTGACAAACCATTTGCATTGGATTGAAATATTATATATTATACACTGCATATCTGAAAATTCGACATCAAAGGGACCAGGCCAGTCATGCTGAATTAAAAGAAAGTCAATCTATGAGGGGGAAAAAAGCTATACATAGCAAGAGGTTATGGAATTTTTCAAGTGCGTCGAATTAAGGGCAATGTCGAATTATGAGATGTGATATAGGTGGAGTGCACTGTATATAGGCCTATTTGTGTTATAAACATTTAGGAATAAGGTAACAGCCCCAAACTAAGATCTTAAACAGACCTAAGCCAGAATCTAATTTAGTAAAGAATTTCTTTGGAAAACTTTATTCGACAAACAGAACTCCTATGGTAGGCTTTTATTTTTTATTCTGTGCTGGAGACAATAAAATTGTGGTTCATAGAGTAATTAAGAGTGATTTACATAATATATTTTTATGCATATGTTTCTAAAGAAGATTCATCCCCTCTCACAAGTCACAATGCCAAATACAATTTTGTCACATTCAGAGGAATTTTTCATCATGTATTATGAATGCTTATTGAGAAATTTTATTAAACTTTATTGATATTTCTATTTAATTATAAAGATAGCATTGCAAAAAGAATTATATTGTCAAGATAACCTCTAGTGTTGTTTTGTTTGTAGCTTCAAGCATTGCCACTTTTCCATATTTCTTTTCTTTCTAAATTAATGTATGTCTAGATCACATTTACGATACATATTGCATGTTTGTTTTGGGTGACAAAACAAGAAATTTTGAACAATATCAGTAAATGACACCAATTAGTTCAATGGTTGTACTTAATAGGATTTTAGTTGTAAGTCTGTGCACTACTGATAGTTAACTATGCACTCAATGCCAGTTATGGGGAATCAAATGAATATTACTCAATGTTTCATATATGCTGTCTTTGAACAAAGAAAATGAATGTTTCACACATGATGCAATCAGAATTCTGTTGAAGGTGTGAGGAGGAGAGGAATGCAGCCTATCTGCAGAAAACTGTAGCTGCTCATTATACTTTATGCTCCTTGAAAACAAGAATTCATCTCTTTTTTCTTCCTTCAGATGGTATTATTTTGCTGGTATTATTTAATTTAAAACCATTTGTTAAACCAAAAAAAAAAAAAATTAAGTCCTAATCATAGTCATTATGTAAATGATCTGGCTAGAAGTAGAAGGCTGGCCATGGCTTCTCAAGAGCAAATTTACATTTACTTACACTGTTAATGTTGTAACAAGGCACTGGTATTAGTGGCGCATATGTTTACTTCTCATGATGATGACGAGAAGGAAGTTAAACTGCAAAACAATAATTCATCTTTTGGTTTATCCTTGATGTCGTCAAAGGGAAAGGTCTGAGAATTAATGAGTAATGTGTTTGCAGGGTAATAAGAAAGCATGAAGTCTTGAGATTTTGGATTTTTTGTTTGTTTTTGTTGGGTTTTTTTCTGTTTATGTTGTTGTATTTTGACCTTTCCTCAAAGTGAACTTAAAATCAGGTACATTATTTTATGTCTTTGTGACCTAGTACTAGAAGCTGTTGCTTATATTGAATTTTCATAAATCCGATCTAAAACATATAGATGCAGATGGACAAATCTGTCAGGTCTGACTTTTGGACAAAATTTAATTGGTTATGCTATCAGTTCTAGTTGCACTGCTGCACCTCTTAAATGATTGACACAGAAAGAAAGAAAAATTGTAGATGGAACAATGCATAGAAAACAGAGGTCATATGGTAGAACTCCATACATGCATAAGTATGATTTCCTAGAGAAGTCAGAAGCAAATTGATATGTTTTTTTGTTGGTTTTATTGTGTGTGTATAGAACTGGTGGCAGAGACATCTTTTTTCTTGTATGTATTTGCTATTATTGGGGAAAAAATTGTATAATATCAGATAGGGATTGGTAATTCTAGAAGTTTCAATATCTTTCTGTAACATGATAGTGGTAGTGGGTATTTGTTTGGACATTACCTTAGAGACCAAAGGTGAAAATATCTTTCAATCGAGGAAACTTTCTTTTTTTCTAATACCAACACATAGTTTAATAAAAGAAGGAAACTTAATACATGTACAGAAATTGTCAGACCAGAATATGTTTCTGTTGCTCAAAGTATGCTCCTGTAACAAAGTTTGATTCATTAGCAATGGTAAGTAATACCTTAAATCCACAGTATGTATTATATTGAGTATTAAGCTGTTTGAAATATGAACTCTGGAGCAGTTAAGAGGTTAATACATGTACAACATGTAACCAGATGTTTATATTATTTTTATTTTATTGGGTATGGTTTTGCTAATTAAAAAATAACATTTTTGGTGTGGAAAGGGCTAGATTTTGTTGGAATTGTGTATGTTGGAGCACCATAAATATGTGTTTTCCAGTAGTACTGATACACATTGTCTTCTTTGTAAATGAAGAGTGACTGCATTTTTTAACTTGCCATTAGCATTAGCCTTGTTTGTATGTAATCTACTTTTGATGTTTGTTTCTGTTTTTTTTAGAAATAAATTGCACCAGGGATGAGTAGTCGATAAAAGATTAAAAGTTAATTTTTGTTTTTTCAACACTGTCATAGCTGAATGTTGGAGTAAAGAGAAATTTGGCTTTTACTTTTCAGTTCAAATTCAAATTGGAAACTAAATCAAAAGAAAATTGATGTATTAGACTGATGAGTGTCATTTTATGATAACCTCAGACATTTCTTTTTTTTTTTTTTTAAAGCTGACCTGGCATTACACGTGTTGATTAAGCAGATTCGTACATTACGTTAGCTCCTGTGTTCTCCTCCCCTTGTTCTTCCACCATCCACTACATATGGCTTAAAACTTGTCAACTTATAAGTTGTGTTGTAGTAGCCAAATTGACAATTGGGGTGTACAGCTTCAGTCTTCACTAGATGCTTATACCACATGGACAGGCCATCAATTTATTAGATGACCAGGCTAAAAAAATATGGAGTGTGAAACTGGATTGGTGTCTTTTGCCTGTGTCCTCTTGAAAATGAATCTCTGTTGTTTTTTAAACCTTCAGCAATCATTGTCTTGATAGGCAGATTAACAGACAAATAGTAGTTAGAGTGGGCAACAGGAACCTTCCCACTGATTACATTAGAACAAAATGGTGTTGTCTTCAATTAAATAAATTTATAAACATGTTTGAAAGTAATTTATGATGTCAATCATTCCCACAACTCACAATAATATTATTACTACAATTTTCCTCCCCATAGTTATTTTATGTGGATAAAACAAGCATATTAGGTTTAAATTTTTCTCACTGTGTTGGTATAACTATTACCAAGTAGGCCTACACTATTCAAGTAAAAATTGTCAAACATGCCTTTGTCAGTTTTCCTCCATTGGAGTTATACACATTAATGGTTAAAGGGGCAGCTGAAATACTGGTATTGTAAATAATACATTATTAAATTTATTGGCGCAAAAATTTGTCGATAGAACAAGGGTCCTGTAAGTCCATTCATTACCTGTTTAATAAGGGTAGTTGGCTTTGGGTTTTTTTTTCTGCCTTTTATGTGAATAATTTTACAGTTTGTTAATTTTTCAGTCCATGTCCTCTGATAGATAATCAAATTAAAGCAACTTTCTCCTGAGCAGATTTTACTTTCTATTCATAACCTGCAGAGAAATTGAAATATTTTGTATGCTAATAGTCTGTGATTATAAAAATGTAGAGTGGTAAGGATAATGTCCCTGTAAGTCTCTAAACGCTTAAGTCAGTAATTTGGTCATTGCATTTTGGCTTTATATGACTGGAATTGGAATGAGTATCCCTCCACCTCTTCTATAATTTGTCAATGTAAGTTGCTAAATGTGGAAGTCCAATTTATAGAGAAAGTGGGGGGCATTCATTCTAGTCAAATAAAGCCAAAATCGTCATGGCCCAATTTCTGACTTCGCGTCAAGAACTTGAGAGACAATTTAATAAGTACATCCATTTATACAGAAGCATGTTCATCTAGAAGTGGGTTTAGTGGTATGGCTAATGATTCTATTGAAAATCTCATTTTGGCCCAAAGCTCCCATTAAAAAAGCATAGAAATGGTGAAAAGACTTAAAATTCAAATAAAGAGGCCCCTGTTTGCTTTTGAGTCTGTCTTAAATTGAGATAATCCTAGTCATATGGTATTTGCGATGGGTTATTTTTCTGTTGTTTTAAACATAGTTTGAGGTATTGACGGAAAAATATAGGAAAGTTAGTTGTACAGTTGCAGTGCTGTCTTGGTGAATTGTACAGAATGTGTATACTTAGGTATTACAATAGGCCTATATATTTGATTAATATATTTTAGACTATCTGGTAGTGGTAGTATGCTTACACCTTATTTTGAAAGATATTGTGTTGATTTAAAAAGTCCACTGAAAGACTAGTATATCATGTAAATTGTCACATTCTGTAGTTATACAGTAAATTTCATTGGCTGCCTTTAGTCATTAGCTCTTGTAGAGTATTTCGATACCAATAGTACTTTTAATGTGATTGTTAATTATTATCCGTTTTTGAGTAAAGAACTGTAGAACAAAATAGGCGGACTGGGTTTAGCTTCAAAAGTCTTTTAACTCAAATTATTGAATTTGCCCTTTGATCAAATCTTTTTCCTTGAAATTATAATTTCAAACTTCAAATGCATCGAAAGTTTCAAAGTTCTTTATAGATGAGGACTGGTCTGAACAAAGATCTGGTTTCCCCAAATCTCTTTCTATTAAGTTTAGTATTTTCTCAACAACAGTAGAACTATGATTACATAAATGTTCTGAAAACATAAGAATGGACGCAAAATATGAGATCCATGTGACATTTTAGATTTTGACACAATACTTGCATTTGCCCTTGTTTCTACTCCATGGCAATATGAGATTGATCTTTTTGTTTCCAGACATGCCTTGAAAGTTATCATAGCTTACAAAAACTTCCAGTTAGCACCAATACACCAAGTGGGGCAAGATGTAGTCATTGAGACTTTGTGTATCCTTTATTCACTTAAAATGACCACTCTATTTCTAAATCGTGGCTTTCACAACTTTTCAAGTTCTTGCGTTCTGAATAAACACGATCCAGATTTTGTATTGACATGGCTGGAAAGTCTTTGAAGAAAATGGTCACTTGCCAAAATTAGCCCTAGATCAAAGACAACACCTTGTCCATGTCTTTACAAACACTCCTACATAAAAATTAATGCTAAACTTAAATGCAAAACAACAAAAGAAAATATAAAGAGTTCAGACGTCAACCCCGTTCCCAGTGGGTATTGCTTCCCATCTTCTTCATAGTTGTCCTGTATAAATGAATACTTCTATATCTTGTAAATACACCTGTGTATAAATTTAAATATCTATATTATATTATATATATATATATTATATTATACATAATATGACTGCATTTTTATCCAGCAGTTATGAAAATTGATTGTATTTGTATCAGCCGTTTTCTTTGAATTTGAGCCCAGCATTTTTGTCTCAGTTTTGAGGCAAGAGAGTTTGATTAGGTACATGTGCTTGCAGATGCCTCTTTTTTTTTTGGGTTGTGGTTCTTTTAATTTCAAGAGGGTTGAACGTGTGTCACAGCTATTAGGTTAAAATGATGATTGTCAGCCATGAAAGCCTTGAAAAAATTTATCAGTGGATTACACTACTTTTGAGTTAACCAATAAACGTCTAATACGAAAAAGAATTGCAAAGCGTTTTTGTATTCTGTGCACAATGAAAGGAAATGGTTGCAAAGTGCCTATCCCATTCCTGGCAAACACTTGAGTGCCATATTATTCAAGTGAATTAATTTTCATTACATTCTGAAAGTAGTCTATTACATTCCAGTTGTTCCATAAGATGTACTTTTCATTCTGTGTCCACAAAACATCCTATGGCTTACACTTTAAAAAAATTAATGGAAATTTAAGCATTAAGAAAAAGCATGGCTGAATATTTGGTACAACTTGTATAACCTGACTCACACACACACACACACACACACACACACACACAGAAAGAACCAAAAAAACAAAGAACAAAAATTTGAGAGAGAGAGAGAGAAGAAGAAGAAGAAATCACAAACGATCACAAGGGCTCAGATCGATTCGATGGTGAGCACGACTAGATCTAATCTATGTATTTCTATCAAAGCAATGCATGATCTTACAAAAATACCCATAATGTAACCAACTAGATCAAACTGCGACATGCACCTAACCATTTTTTGTTTAGATTTAAGGTGAAATCAAGGGGAAATCTAAAGCCAACTTTGACCATGCAGGACCAAATCGCGACAATAGACCAAGACGGATTTAGATAGGTTAAATGATACTTTACTTCTTAGCCTAGATCGGTAGATCTATCAATTACACCCTAAACTCGAAACTGTATTCTGGATTTCCTCAATCAGCAGATTCAGATCTAAATCTAGAATCTAGGGCGTGAGGGCTGATCGACTGAACATCGAAATAACTGAAACAGAAACTCCTTAGAACTGTACTGTACCGGAGATACATGAGGAACAAATGAAATACACACTGTGTATATGCGCGTGTGTAGTATTTCAGGAAGAGAGATGGGGAGTGGTGGGGAAAAGGCGAAATGCCATCCATTAGCTGGACAATGACTTGTATAGATCGTTATGATTCGCCAGGCGATTATGTACCTTGAAACACTCAGAAAAGCGCCAGAAATGACGAAAATTTGTGACAAAAATGCAAAATGTGCAAAAATTGCGGCCGCATTCCCCACATTGCGGCCGCAGCCAATGCAATTTCCTGGAGGGTCAGACTTTTTATTTGTTCTCATAGAAACCCTGCTGGAAAAATGAAACTAAGAAACACTATAACTATAATATTGTGGTTGAGAAGAAAAGACTATTTTGGCACCTAGCACACCAAGTTTAACTGTATAGATAAGGAGAAAGACATTTCTAAATCACGCAAAAGGAAGCATAGATCTGATCACTACTCACGGGAAACAGCGAAGAAGAAATGGCACGGAGATTGCTTCGTTATCTGAACAACTGAGAGACTTCAGAATAACAATTCAAAACACAAAAGACAATCAAACTATTGCGTAGCTGAGAACTGAGCGCAATGTGAAATGCTAGATTTACATACAAGTAGAAAAAGGCAAATCAAGCAACCGAACAGTGTTATATAGAAAAAGGCAGAAAGCATACAGATCTTGAAATATATTTTATTTAAATCTACAAAGTACTGAACCACAAACATTTTGAAAATCTATGGTCGAAGACACAGACGGGAAATTAGTTACGAGATCAAACAAAATCTTAAACTTTGTCTCACATCACTTTAAAATTAGGTTTAAAAATAAAGATGCTAACAAAATTCAGTTACTTATTAAAATAGCCTACAATTTTATATGAATATATTTAAAAAGTAGTATTCTTTCCTGTGAAGTTGTACGATTTTTCTACTCGTTAGGTAAAATACATAGGCGCACGCAGATTGAACTTGGAAGTTAAAATTGAAGAACAGAAAAACCATGTAGTTCTACCTTTAATGAAGCACTACATACATCATGTACATAATATCCGAAGGCACAGGCCATTTTAGCTTGCCAAAAATCATGCCTCACTGCGTTCTGTACACTAACATCGTATACTGAAGATTCGTGAATTCTCATGACATTTATGTCTGTAGTTACACAGAGTCACACCTCGGTCACATTAAGAACATCAGAAGATTATTATGGTGTAGACCTACTCCAACAGAAAACATTTTTTTACAATTTCATGAGCTACACAATGTGTGCCCTTTTGAAATCAAACAATCTATTCCAGAGCTACAGCAATTTAATGAGTCCTACTCCCAGAACCATAGCTTTAAGAAAATAGCAAAGGATTACTGAGCTGTTAAGTTTACAAGAAATACAGCAGAGGGGATGTAATTTCAAGTCTCATAAATGTAATTCGTGAATAATATTACCTCATTGCATGCTTTTTTTTTACCACAATTTTTTCTCGCTGCCAGCTGTTTTTGCCCTGCTATCCCCTTCTGTGCAACAGTGCAACCTCTGGATAACAAGATTGACATCTGTTCCCGATTTTTTTTTGCTTTATATTAGTAATAATGGTGGCCCGGTAGCTCAGTTGGCAGAGCAGCTGACTGCCATGCGAGGTGGCCCGAGTTCTATCCCCAGCCGGGCAGTGGGTTTTTTAGGGGCCCCCTGTTCACCCAGCAGTATAAATGGGTAGCTAGGTCTTTCTAGAC
>JAOYNN010024246.1:0-12832 GCA_025770095.1 Goniobranchus kuniei | reverse complement strand
AACATATTTGTCCGTCCACCCCCCCTCCCCCCCCCTTCTCTCTCTCTCTCTCTCTTTCTCTCTCTCTTTCTCTCTCTCTCTCTATCTATCTATCTATCTATCTATCTATCTATCTATCTATGTATCTATCTATCTCTCACCCACCCTGCCCCACCTCTCTCTCCATTATGAACGGTAGCATATTCATCTTACCCGTATCCAGCTCTAAGTCCTACTGTTTTGTTTGTGTTACAGTCTCGAAGTCCAACCAACACGTTGTCACTGCTGGACGAACAACTGTCTTACACACTGTGAACAAACACTCAAACAAGTGTGCAGTCGGGAATAATGCTAGTAGAGCATGTAGGCCTATAGCTGTTGGCTATGATGAATGAATTTTTGTGTGCCAGTTAGTGTATAGTATGTACAAAACAGGATTAGAAACAGCCTTTTTAAGGGGGTGGTTGGGAGCATGAGGAGGGGCATGTCAGGCAGAGACCCTACACTACACCTCTTTTGACAACAGTTAGCTAGCTTCAGGCTTTGAGAGTTGTAAGAGATAACATCGGCTTGAAGGATAAGACGTTTTAGTTTTGTCCTGTCTCGCAATGGCCTTCTGAAGTCCACTCTTCGGACAACTTCCATCTGCCAGGGGGTCTTGGATTGTTTTTCACACTCAACAACGCCCGTGGTCTGTCTCTGATAGACTCAAAAAAAGTCTGATGTGTGTCTGTGATAGAGTCAAAAAAGTCTGTTGTCTGTCTCTGATAGACTGTAAAAAGTCTGTTGTCTGTCTCTGATAGTCTCAAAAAGTCTGTTTTCTGTCTCTGATAAACTCAAAAAAGTCTGTGGTCTGTCTCTGATACAATAAAAAGTCTGTTGTCTGTCTCTGATAGCTCAAAAAGTCTGTAGTCTGTCTCTGATAGACTCAAAAAAGTCTGTTGTCTGTTTCTGATAGGCTCAAAAAGTCTGTTGTCTGTCTCTGACTGAAGGAGGTATCTGAAGGCTAAGCGAGGTACATTCAGGTTGTGAATTCCACGCCGACTTTACTTCCGCCAAGTCTAGAAGGACCTAGCTACCCATTTATACTGCTGGGTGAACAGGGGGCCCCGAAAAAACCATTGCCCGGCTAGTTTACAATACTTTATTTTATTATCAAGCTTAGTGTCTTCGCCATAGTTAAGTCAGAATCAGTCGTCTTCTTGTAGGCTAAGTCTAAGTAGTTGTACATATTTATCTATAATATCTAGATCTAGACCTGGATTGGACATCGATCGAGTAGACCTATTCAGTCAAGAGAACTGGAAGGACAGCATTGACTGACAGGAGACGTAAATCAGGTCGTATCGCGCATTATTTGGCGGATATGATACTAGGACATAAATCATTGGTACATAGAACGAATTAAAAAGCATTGAGGCTGAGCTGAGGCCTCAATGCCAGCCTTTATCGAGTCCTGGTATCGATGGAAATATTCACTCTACCCTCATTTAACTGTAACGATACTTATACTATAAAGTTTCAATGGGAAAGACCGTGGGAAAGAGGATTTACACATTGTAGCCTCACTTGTATTGATTGGCTAATCTTGTGGTGCAGCAAAGCCTAGTCTCTTCTAATTGGCTAATGTCGTGTATACATCATCTAGGCTAGGCTGGGTATGACCATTGTATGAAAATTACTGTAAGATAAGAGAAGGTTAAAAATACCTTTTCCGATACCGTATAATTTAAAGCAGGTAATCAAACAATTTAAAGGTGGGCTTAGCCTCAATAACCTACATGCAGCTACGCCACTGGTTAACACTATATCACAATGCATTGTACAAAACCATAATCTTATTTGCATCGTGGCCTTTTGTATATCAAAAGATAAGATACGAACTCAAGGCATATGTGTACGAAGGCAAACTGACACTAAAAAAATATGTGGGAAAGGTATGCAACCGGTTTGACATATATAAAAAAACCCCAACAAAACAAAATAACAGCAACAAAAATACAGTACCAAAACAAATAGAAGTAACAAAAAAATGAACAAGAGACAGACGGCGATCCTTACATCAGCAGCCACGAGAGTAGCTTCCAATAAATTGTCCACAGCCAGACCAAATCTTCTTCCAATGGGCGCGTGACCTCCACCTTGGGTATAGCCACCCATGGCCACAGTGTGGGCGCTTCCTCCAACCACTACCCGTCCAACTACACCCGTTCCAGTAGCATCCGGTCCCATCGTCGCATTGACCTTCGAGGAGAAAGCGGGGAATTCAACTCAGTTAGACGTATGATAAGCCTATTATCAAATAATATGTAAAAGAAGGGAGTTGAATGTAGTTAATGATAACCGAATCACCACATATGGGGGCATGCATGTGTCATCCTTTGAACTAACGTTCTACAGGAGGATATATGTACTTAAAATTCCATGGGTGATTAAATGAACAAATTCCTCAATACATGTATAAACAAAGAATTAAATATAAAAGATAACTGGTTCATAGCAGGGCTGTGGAGTCGGTTACGCCCTATTCTGACTCCAACTCCGACTCCGACTCTATTTTCGAAACCGACTCCAGCTACGACTCTGACTCCAACTCCTCCATGATCATCAATTATGACTCCGACTCCGACTCCACCTCCTCAACTATCATTAACTCCAACTTCAGACTTAAAGAACTAAGGCTGACTCCAACTCCGCTCCAACTCCAACCTAGATGTCTTGAGTCTTTTTTTTAATGAAAAAAGCACATAAAACAAGGCCAAACTAGAAATCTAATTTCTTTAATTTTTTTTCCACAAAACTATCAATAAAAAATGAATAATTTAGCTTTGGGTTTTACAAATCATCTGACTGTAAAAAAATTAATAAATCAACCTCCTGGCTTGAGTTCACAAAAATGAATCGGATTAATGGAAAACAGAAAGTTGTAAAATGGACAATGCGCCAAGCAATACACATTCTCTCATACTAATAATATTAAGCAAATCAAAAACATATTTTAAGAAAGTGTTTGCAAAGTTACATCTGGGAAAACAAAACAGACCAAAAAGCAAACAAACAAACAAACTAAAAATAGAAACTAAGAAATCAATCGTAAATGAAAGAAATCAAATTCTAATGTCTTTACAGAGAGATACCATTTTACCAGTTCCATGTACTTCAAGTGTTCTTTGTCAAAGAAGACCAGATTTGATTTTCACATTAAAAAATTTAAAATACAACAAAAAACAAATAGAATAATGTAACATAGTGACATGATATTTTGTGACCAGTGTATATTACTGTATGCACATGCTTTCAGTATTTCGAAGAGGTCGTAGCACTTTAAAATCTCAATGCGCCTTTGAAAGAGGAGTTTGTAAGTTTTCCTGTGTATGAGTTAGAGAGCTTGTTTGTGTGATAGTTTGAGCGGAAGTGTGAGTGAGAGGAGGGAGGGAATTTGTTTGTATGTTTATGTGTGTATGTTTATTACAAAGAGTCAATGTGTCATTGAAAGAGAAGGAGTTTGTAAGTGCGCCTGTGTATGAGCTCGAGAGATTGTGTGTGTGATAGTTTGAGAGCATGGTTGAGTGAGAGGATTGAGGGATATGTTTATGTGCGTGTTTGTGTGTGTGTTTATGAGAAAGAGTCAATGTCAATGGGGGCTTATTTGTTAAATATATTGGATACTAGAATATCATGTATAAATGCTATTATTATAATAAAATAAGTTCATACCATATTTTGTGTCTGTGTATTTGTGTGTGTGTGTGTGTGTGTAAATGATACCCAAGAAATTGTTTTTGTAATGAAATCTTGTGCTTCTTCATTGGAGTCTGAGTCATACTTTTGTTATCTGACTCCGACTCCGACTCCTCCCAGTTTTTTTCCGTGACTTCGACTCTGACTCCACTCCAGCTGAATTTTCTCATGACTCTGACTCCAACCGACTCCACACAATTTTTTTAATGACTCCGACTCCAACTCCGACTCCTTTAAAAAAAACTTGACTCACGACTCCGACTCCGGACTCTGACTCCACAGCCCTGGTTTTATGTATACTATGAAAGCTGAAATGTCATGCATTCCTTCAGCTATTTGAGTTTGTGGGTGGGAGTGGAGGGGGGGGGGCAATATAGGCTACAATTATGATTGAGCAGTGTCTTGAGCACTTCACACCAGCTGTCTTACAAAGTGTATTTTGCTGCCTATACCCTGGTGCTCATTTCATCCTGATTTAAGTAAAGTAAATAAAATAAGGCATCCAGCTCAAGAGCAAAAGGCCAGTAGGGTTATGGTCAGACTATATCAGCAGGACCTGATCACATGTCATCCATCTAAATGATGAACATTGTAGACCGCATTTGTGCCAAACTGTGTTAATCGCTTAAGTCACCATCCCTTTTAAACAGAATTAATGAATTGAAAGACTATGATGTCAACATTGTTTTCAATAGCACACTATAGTGCACTCTTTATGCACAAAAATCTAGAAAGGACCCCTAAAAATTAGCTTAAAGAGTCATAAGGACCTGTGTTGACTTTTACTTTGACTTTTCTTTTATCTTTTTCTTCTTCTTTTTTTTTTTTTTGCCTCGGAGTGTATCAATTTTCTTGTTTTGCAGGGTGCGTAATTTTGGTAAACACGATTCTAAATTCATTTAAATTATGCAATCATATGCAGAAGTAACGCAACACTCACTTGCATAACAATAGCTTTAGAACATCAATTCAAAGACAAAAATCAAATATACCTGTTGGAACTATACCTCACTGCGCATATTCTGACACCTGAATGGGGGCTCTAAGTTGATGCATTGACTTTTTGTGAATTAAAAAAAACAATTGTTGTAAGAAAATCTACTTTGCAAAAAGGAGATCTAAAGGGAAATATGCTGAAGTTAAAAGTACATCCCCTATTAAGCCATGTGTGTTCTGCGTCATTATGCACTGCACATTGGGTATATCAATGTCGTTTCACTCAAACAATAGTCTTTTTTCTCTTTATTCCTTTTGCCAAATAGAATTTCTAACCGCTACTTGATGGATGTCTGAGTAATTGCTGGATTTGGGAGCATTTGACTGATTGAGGTGTCAAAATGTTCGAAAGCAGTTATAGGTTAATGGGAAGCAGCTTTAAAATGAAAAGTATGAAAATTTGGAATGAGTCTATTGAATGAGTGTTGCTTTACTTTTCCGCATCACTGCATATAACACACATGGATATTTGTGATTATTATTAGTATTATTTTCAAGAGGACTCTTAAAAATCATAAAAGGACCCCTAAAAATTTCATTACAGAGTCACAAGGACTCTCAGATTTTGAGTCTAGGGAAAACACTGATCAAAGTAAGAGATAGCACAACTTCTTGACAACGTTCTATACATGGCAGGCTCTCTATCACTTGCTCCTGAACACAGGAGACTTGCTCCTGAACATGCGACCTTTCCCCTGGACCTTACTTGACTGAAAAGAAAGAAACAAAAAAAAAAAAAAGAAAGCCTTGGAATTGTTTCAAATCAGAAGGGAGTGAATCGTTGAAGAATGTATTTCCAGATATTTATTAAATTGATGCTTGTAATTTTCTTGTTTCATTTTGTAATTTTCTTGTTTACAGTATCCACTGCTTGTTGATTTTGTTTTTCTATAAAATTCAACAGAATCAAGGAGCCAACTAGAGGATCATCTGACTTTCCATGGATATCATTTAGCCTCAAATACAGCCAAGGAGCCTTATGACTCTTTCAGGACCGTGATCTTCTGCCTCACTCTCCTTGCCTTTGGAATGCTCATAGCAGCATACAAGTATATTCGCCTGTGAGCGCCTACATATACAGGCTTAATTTTATATTACTTTTGATTTTCAAAATGATGAAAGTGAAATTGTATTTATTGTATTGCGTTATTGTTTACTTTTAGAAGTGGGCTATGATGGCTCTTTGTACTCTTCTCTCCTCTTGCCTTCTTTAATTCTTCCTGGTTTTTCCGTCTTCTTTTTTTCACTTTTTGTTCAATAAGGCAACTCTTTTCTAATTTTTATTGTAGTTTATTTCATCAATATCTCTCAGGTTTTTAACTGTCTTGAACATTCAAAACTTGTGTGATTTGAGTTTTTTGTCCAGTTTCTTCCTGCTGTTTCTCATCTTTTTTGTTTTTTTCAATCATGCAACTGTTTTTGAGTTATTGTAGTACAGTCGCCGTCACTTAGTGTCACGGTGGATAGCGTCACGTTTCGGTTAAAGGAACGCCAAACGGCTGTGACAGAATTTTTCCTATATAAAAGTCACTGGATAGCATCACGGGATTTTGCTTAGTGTCACAGTCCATTTGAAAGATGAGAAGAATTGTCTTCCAACTTTTGAGAGGTAGATTTAATTGAAACAAGGAACATGCTCTACCAAGAGAACCAATCAATGTAATTGTGATTTTCTGCTTGTTTACGATGGGTATGGTGCCATGTTATCTGGCCTTCACTGACTGATTTGGCATTGCAAACATTCAAAGGGGAAGAGGACTCAAGCTAGACATTTCCATGCCAGAGGGGACAACCAATTCACACCTCTAGCAAACCAAAGAACGAATCCGACCACAGCCCCTGAGTGTTATCTTAGCTTATGCAACCTGCAGTTAGGAAAGACAAGGCTGGAGTAGTAAGAGCGTTTTTATCAGCCTTTTCTTCCATGAGCTAAACTCTCCCATTCCAGGGAGAACAGGATTGGGGAGGTGATGGCCAACTAAATGCCCGCATGGAATTGGATATTAGAGACAGAAACAAAGAAAAAGACACAGGAATTATGACAACATAGCGGGTATCATAAGTCCAGCTGACTAGCTAAAGAATACTTGATGGCTACAACATTTGTGTATCCCCCCGCAACCCCCGTTTTACAAAAATCAACAACAACAAAACAAACAACCAAACAAAAAACAAGAAAACCAGCAGTAACAACAACAACAACAACAACAAAATACTACTACTACTACTACTACTGCTGCTGCTGCTGCTGCTGCTGCTGCTGCTGCTGCTGCTACTACTACTACTACTACTAATAATAATAATAATAATTCATAACACCTTAAGTCAGTTTATTTTATGATCAGTGAAGGTAAAGACATGTGATACATTACAACATAGATGTTATTAACACAAACTTAAGACCTATCATGGTAGCTCACCTTGCCAAACAGATAGTGTCACACTACAGTTTGCGTCACAGTAAAACCATATAATGGACACCGTGATGCTAACTGGCGGCGACTGTAGTGATTTCATCTATGTCTCTTGGGTTTTAAATTGTATTCAAAATCCAAAGATTTTATTTGTGATTTGAGTCTGAGATTGATGCTGCCTCATGTTGTCTTCTTGCTTTTTCTGTCAATTTCTGCCTTTTGTTTGCTTTTGAGCTAACTAGAAATGACTCTGATAGATGAAGCATGTCTGTTGGGTCCTTTTCTTTTTCTCCTTCATGCTTTATTCCTTTTGGGTATATTTTGTCTCTTTTACTGATAACACTTTAAGTTATTTTCAGAGCTGCAGTTTTCAACCTTCAGAATTTAGGAGTAATTGAATATTTTATTATTTCCTGTCTTTTGCTTTAAACAGTATATCACTTTCTTAAATCAGATGCGATTTAACTTTCCTTTAGACTGATAATTTACTTATCTTTCTCTTACATTAATTTGTCTTTACAAAATTTCTCAAATAAATAAAAAGGTGTTTGCCATGTATTTTTTATATAATTCTTTATAATCTCTTGTCTAAATTTGTTCTGTTGATGTTCATTGCATGTTATATGCATTGATAGTGTCAACTGTACCAAAATGAACATTAATAGATACTCCATCATCTACATTTTACAAGTAGTGTATTCGTTATTATTAATGAGAAATTACCTAAATTCATATAAACAAGTGAGTAGCTAGAACACCAAATTTGAGATTTGTTAAGGGGAAACACTGACAAGTTCAGTGTTTATTTTTTTCCTTCACTTTTTTTTTCAGGAATTTCATGTTTTGAGTTATATTGTCTACTTTATATGATGTTGACAGTTATTGTGATTTCATTCTTCCCCCACTCACACTCACACACTCTTCTTTTTTATTACTTTTCATATTGTTTTTGTCGTTTTCCTTTATTTTATTCCTCAGAAGTTGGCTAAGAATCCATGATGTTATCACCAACTTTGGTCATGAAGATTCAGCTGATCAGAAAGGCTCATCAACATTAGAGTCATCAGGTGAGTGGATGTTTGTTTTGTTTACGTCCAATACATCAAGTAAAAGAAATTTCCTTTCAGGCCACAAAGGCCCATGAAGCTGATGCTTATCTCTAGTCTCTATGGCCTGAAGCGGAACAAGTGATATGTAATTTTTGTACAGACTTGCAATTTGGAAAAAAAATCACATTAAGAGATTAAGACTAGAAGGAAATTAAGAATATCTCAAAAGCTATCATAATCCTGTGAGAAGACTTCTTCATAACTTTTAAGATTAATTGAAACAATTACAAAAAAAGGGATGCAAGGCCTGTGGCGCAGGCATCTTCATCCAGGGAACATGTAGCCAGTGCAAAATGTCATTTTGGGGGAAAGATCAGACAAGGTTCTGATTTGTGTATCATTATCATGTACTTGATTTAGCAATTTTTGCAATTTTTGAGAACTTTTTAAATACCGACATCTGATACCTGTATGTATTTCTAGATCTATATGATATGTTTATTTGACCTACTTGACTTATAGCCGTTTCGTGTCCCAATGCTCCGCCTGCAATGCTTCGGCAGCTCTCTTTATTCTGGTTGTCAGTTCTCGTCATCTCTTTCTGTCTTTTGCCCATTTGATGATCTTATCCAACTCGTTGATTGAATGGAGTCCAAATGGATGGTGGATGAGTGTGATATATTTATTTAGGACAACTAGGAGCATTGCTACTGGTTGCCCTTTAAATTTTTTGCCACATTGGATGAAATAGGCTTGTGTTGCTCCATTGGCCAGAATTTCTTTTGATCTTCTTAGAATGTGACCAAAGAAGTTCCTGAGAGCTTCGTATACTTTTAGAGAAAGAGGTTTTCTTGACATTTTTTACACAATTACTTGTTTATGATTTTGACTGGATATTTTGTTTATAATCTTTTTCAATTGCTTTTGATGAAAAGCATTGAGTTTTCCTTCTTCTATTTGAGTAAGTGCCCATGTGCTGCAATTATAGAGTAATACGGATTTTACCAGAGACTTGAAGAGATGTATTTTTGTTGTGGTTTTGATCTTATTTCCTTTAATCCATAGATGTTTTAGTTTGTTGAGGGCTGCAGAGGACAGTTGTTTTCTTCTTTCAACGTCCTCTTGATCGTCAATAAGGGAGCCCACTTTCTTTGCTTTTTTTTACCACTCCTCTTCTTTTCTTGAAATAGATGTGAATTCTGTCCAATCCGATAAAATCCACATTGACATCATAGGTTATCTCATTGGTAATTTCTTTTTCATATGAAGATGATTTTTCAGGTAATATGGCTCAAGCCTCTTAAAGAGCATGTTCTAAATAGATCATGAAAAGAACAGGACTAAGGATGTCTCCTTGAGGACTCCTGGTGTTGCTTGTGAAAGGTTTTGATTTGGAAGAGCCATCAATTCTTATATTTATTTTTGTATTACTCACTAGAAAGCATGTTTGTCTTATCTCGTATTCATTAACAATTGTCATCGTTATGTTGAGGGATTGACCACGGGGAATTGTGTCAAATGCTGCGGAGATGTCAGAACCAGAAACTAATGTTTACATCTTCTTTCAATATTTTTGGGGCCATCTATTTGTGTGTCCAAACAACATCTGATGTTCTTCTGTTTGTATTTATTTATTTGGAGATTTTATCTTACCTTATCTGAGATTTTATATAGCACTAAATGCACTTAATGTACTCAGAGCACTTTACAAGTGTTCCTCAATAGGCCTCTTCCAACCAAATACCCTCTCAACTCGATGCGGAGTGTACAGAGATGAAGCCATTTTACAGGCGCACTTGCTCTGGCATACTGACAAGATCCTCCCCTGCCTATGGGCAGGTACTCAATAACACCTGAGTGTGGTGAGGAAATGTATGAAAAAAGCCTTTCCCAAGGACTAAACAGCATTACGGTGGGACGCGGCCTCAAACTCGGAACCTCGCAGTTACAAATCCAATACTTTGACCTCACAACCATGCCACCATATTAAAAATGGAGGCAAAGAAGAATCTGATTAGGCATACAGATATTACTCTTCTTCTTCTTCTTCTTCTTCTTCTTCTTCTTCTTCTTCTTCTTCTTCTTGTTCTTCTTCTTCTTCTTCTTCTTCTTCTTCTTCATCCATATATATTATTATATTGACAAACTCAATGTGACTGAGCATTATTGTCAGTGCAGCACATGTTTGGTTAAAATTACCCAGAATGTTATTCCTTGTCTGAGAGGTACATAATTGCAGAGCATTATTAAAGTTGTCCAAGCCTATTATGCATTTGACAGAGAATGGCATTTTGTTTCAAAATCTGATAGTATGAGAAAAAAATGAAGGTAACAATTTCCACCTCCCAGGAGTTATTAGCACACAAGTTTACACATAGGACATCATAGTTTATTAAGTGAAATCCGGCATTCAAATCCTATCTGTTATGGAATTAGTGAGCAGATAAATCTGATAACAAGGAATTGTATCTAAGTTCAAGCTGGTGTGAACTGAGAACTCAAACTCCATGCCTTTGGCTTAGTGAAGTAATGCCATATTATCACAATTTTGGCAATACCAAATCTGTGACAAGAAATAGTGTTAGTCTTAGTCTTAGTCTTCAAATTGGCTGACTGACTCAGATTATCTGAGTATTAATGTCAACACGCGAATTTCTACCTATGCTTAACATATTATAGCTAGGATGTGGTTCTTAAACTGATGTTCTTAAGTTGTTTCTTGAAATCTTCAGTACTATTACTGAGTTTCATTGTACCTGGTAGACTATTCCACAGCCTTATTGTACTAGGAAAATAGAAATACAGGTGGCAATTAGAATTTGATTGTGGTAGTGTGAAGGTATGAGTTCCTGATCTTGTTTTTCTTGTAGTTGCCTTTTCAGATTCATCTATTGGGATTATTGTTTGACCATTAATTGCTTTGAATAAAGTTGTAACTTTACTTATTGCTCTTTGTTCTTCTAACGGTATCCACTGTAATTTTATCATGTTAGATTTAGTACTGCCTGATGTAAAATTATAGTTATTTGTTACGTATAACATTCGACTTGTCTTCGTAATTTGCTGGTGTTTTAGATCATTTCAGGTCCTGTCCCTTCTTTCAATGTCTTTCTTTCTCTTTTTTGAGACAATTTCTGATCATTGAACAGTGAGACTCATCAGCCAGGTCTATTCTCACTTACTTACTTTTACTTTTCCGTTTATGTCCGGACAGCACTTTTTTGTCATGCTTTTAGACAATTTAAAGACTATAGTTATTTCAGAGTTCTCCTAAATTTTCAGCAGTGGATGATTGAACCATATCACAGGGTAGTTTGTTCCAAATCTGCGCCATTGACATGAAGAAAGAATGTAGGTGTGTATGTTGAGGATTTGACCACGATTAACTGTGTCAAGTGCTGTGGCGTTTCAATGCTAGAAACTTAAATATTTTTGCAGCCATCTATTTCTGAGTCCAAACAGCATCTGATGTGCTTCTGTTTAGTTTTTGTTTATTTAGAAATATTAAAATGGAGACAAACAAGAATTTGATTTGGCATTCATAACTATTCAGATACAGTCTGGTGACTTTTCTTGATTTTCTTTGCTCTGTGGAATGGGAAAGAGTTACAAGTAATGATATTGCCAAAGGATGTGGCATCAGGCTGTGCCCTTGCATGGGTGGAAAACTCTGGAAACTTTGAAATGAAGGATAAAACTATGAAAGTACAGACAAATTTGTTGTTTGCAAGAAGACTTTCTGGGCATTCCACCAGAAAAAAACCCCAACAAAAAACAAACAGTGAAGGTGAATTAAAAACAATCTTAAAATGACAGATAAATGTCTTTGATTGGTTTATGTAATTGCAAATAATAGGATTTAGAAAAAGAGACAGTAAGCTGATTTTGGGCTTCTATGACAGTAGCTTGATTTTGGGTGATTTTAATAAATTACTTTGAATTTGACAATGACAATGCGGCAGAGAAAGGTACAAGACGAGGAATAATGTCAGATTTATTTCATAAACACATTCACTTTATCCTTATGCTTTCATTTTGTCAAACAACTCCTTAATAGTTCAATAATACAAGAAGAAAGTTGGGTTTTATGTAATCGCCTGGGTGTTTAGGATGAATTTCTGCAAGACCTTTGTTAGGGCACTAGAGACATCCATCCCCAATATATTTCAAGGGCAATGCATATTAATAATTTGTATTTAAGAGATGTCCTCTCATGATAGCATTCAGAGCAGTCCCCTAGGTAGTGATTTATACTATTGTTGCAGTGGCCTTCTGTCTGTCTGCCTAGAGAGAGTATACAGATGGGACAGTAAGGGGGTATACGTCATCAAAAATGGCTCGCAGGAAGAAGCCTGTCCGCCATGTTATTTAGTATGTAGCTATGGACGCCAACGATCTTACATCTCTATATTTCGCAAACAATCTGAATCGAAGGGTGTAGTGAAAGTTATTGTTTACTGTACTATAAACAAGGCAGAAATTATCAGCGTTTAGTGTAAGTATCTCTATGTTTCAAACGGAATATGACCAATATATAGTTCAAGTAAAAAAAAGAAAATACCGATAAGTATTAATACAATATAGGAAAAGGGTTAGAGAAAGAAAGTCTTACAAGACGTTAGACAGAAAGAGGAAACCACACCATAGCTTCAG
>JAOYNN010024024.1:0-12833 GCA_025770095.1 Goniobranchus kuniei | reverse complement strand
ATTTTTTTGGCCTCTCATATGCTCTTTGGCAGTGAATTCCAGATTTTGGGAGCAAAACAGGCAAATCGTCTTTCCCCAAAAACTAGGTAATTTGCTCTGGGCTCTGTGAGCCTGATAGTGTCAGATGAGGACCTTATAAGTGACGGGATGGGGTATGTGGAGTCAAGAGTTCAGACAAATAAGATGGGGCGAGGTCATTTAAGCATTTGTAACACGGTGTTGTCATTTAGTAATTATATGCTTCTCAACTGGAAGCCAATACAATTTTGTCAGCAAGGGAGGTATGATCCCATTTCTTTCTTCTTAATGCAACCCTGGCTGCATAGTATACTTCAGAAAATATGTAACTCTTTTCTCAAGAGATATATCATCTTTGTAAGTATCTAAACGCGTTAGTCCAAAATTAGATAAAATCGTTTTTTGGCTTTATTCAACTAGAATGGATGTTCCCCACCTCCTATATACATAACAGATCCATGAAACCAATAAAAGTGACATTTTTTGTCATGGGACTTTCATACTCTCTCTTGTACTTCCAACTATGTATTCATTCTTTTTTGTCTCCCCTGTAAAATTTGCTTTGCTGGATTTAAGCGTTTAGAGACTTACAGGGACGATATGTTTATCTTGATGCATTTGATGTTGGTAAAAATGCTTGTTGATTGAAAGAAGTGACGTATTTTGATAAAAGGAATGTTAAAAGGTTTCATGGTTGCAGTTGTGAATAGAAAATTACATTTACTGTTATCATTTTTAGAGAAAAACAATTGCATGTGTTATTAGGGGAATAAAGTACATTTCATCGACAGAAGATTTATATTTCATGCAATTTTCTGTTATGCTCTTTTAAGAAAATTAAAATCATGTTCCTTTTCTAATAATTGACCAATTCAAAACTGCCTTTAGATAGATGAACAGTTCCAATGTGTTATGTTTACAAACAAAAATTATAACCTTGTAAATTGCAGACTGAAAAGTGTAAGCTCTTGCCAGGACCTGTTGTCTCTCTATCACAATGAATTGTCGGCAGAGCAGGATTGGGCATCCCAGATGGAAAAGCGGGTCGCATCCCAGCCTCCACTCAATGGCGACAATGTTGATGCTCGACAACAGCTTGAGCCCACAATGGTGAATAAAGAGCTGCTTACAGAATTATTCTTTTTGCTGTTAATGTTGCCAATTGATCAGCGTACAACGGTGCTCTTCCCTTTTTTTCTTGTTTTCTTTTTCAGTGTTTTGGGGAAAATTTATGTGTATTAAAGGATTTCATTAGTTCATGGAATGTTTTTACACCTTAAAAAGGACCCTCCTCATCAGTAGGGGCATAGAATCATTTTAACGGATACTGTGTACTACAGTAGGGCTGAAGTTTGCAGGATGCATCAGATCCAGGCAAGGAAGAAAAGAAAAGAAAATAGTAATAAAAAGTTATAAAAATAATTGGTCCAACCCAGTAACTCGCGAAATTAAATAGCTCGCAAAATGTTTTCATCAGCAATTCTCGCAAAAAGACACTTGCGAAAAAAGCAAAAAAAAGCGGTAGGTATACAGTATCAAGAGACCAACAAAGAAAAATTATGTTGTTAAAATCCATTGGTTTTATTTGCCAGGCCATCTTCAATGGACTTGGGGAACGAAGGCATCAAGTGGAGGCCGTTAATCGCCATGGTGGGCAGTACATCAGGGAAGCCAAGGTGAGTGATTTGGTGGCTTTTTTGTCTGTCCATGGTAACCTCCACCCCTCCCCTTGCCCCTTCCCTCCAATCTCTATGTGTGCAATTTTCTGTTTCCTCTTTATCTGTGAGTGGACCACATCCCTATACTGACTGGTTGATATGATTAATATTCTTGAATCTACCATGTTTGTCTACTTTTTTATGTTTTGTTTTTTGTTTTAAAAAGGTGACAGCTAACTCAAAGGGTCAGGAAAGAATGAAAACTTTTGCATCATATTGTCCTTGCAATTCTCTATCTGCCTTACTTATTTCCCATGAATTTATTTGAGCACAAAGAAGCTGGTATTTGATTTTGACGCAGGTTTCTTATTGACAAGAAACAACAAACTAGGAAGTTTCAACTTGATATGTGCACTGAGAGGAATGTTGAATTTACCAGAATTGGTCCTTGTATATGAAAAAGAAGGACAAGAAGAAGAAGAAGAAGAAGAAGAAGAAGAAGAAGAAGAAGAAGAAGAAGAGGAGGAGGAAGAAGAACAAGAACAAGAAGAACAAGAAGAGCAAGAAGAGCAAGAATAATAATTTCTAAGACATATAGTATATACAAGATTTGAAAGTCATATAATATCTCAGTTTTATGTTACTCTGTGAATTAAAGACATCTGTTAAAGTCACATATAAGGTAAAATTGTTGTTTAGTACTAAACACTCATCCAAGCAACTAAAGGACTGAGTGCTGGCAATGAAACCATTGATTTTGAATATTTCTCATGCTCTCCAATCGTAAAGAATATAGGATTTGAATGACTAGTCCTATCAGAGATAGACGATGAACCTTGAGGTCCATGTGCAAGTTGTGCTTATAAAAGAACCCTTGACAGATTGAAATTGTATACAAAAGTAAGCTTAAAGAGCTGCTGTCTGCGAAAATTGATGATTACCATTCCTCTCTTCCATCTCTTCATTCATTGCACTCCGAGCATCCATCTGGCAAGATGTCTACAATAAAACAATTGCCAGATAGTCCTAGCACAGTGTTTGTAAGATATTGAATTCCTGTTCAACTCCAATGTTGGGATATGTCATGTAATACAGAGTGATTCAAAAGTCCTGTAGGTCCTAAGAATCTTGATAGGGCAAAGAACCATGAAAGTAAGTGTCTCCTAACTACACTGGATAGACATTGTGGCTTTTCAGAGCATTATCAAGATTGGTTACTGTCATTTACGGTTTGAATGAAAATTCCAAAGTTTGTTGCGCCGTGTACAGAAAGCCATTTGTTTTTATCACTGTTCATTTTATTTTTCTCATGGTAAAACCCTAAAAGGACTTTTGACTCCCCTGTACAATAAAGTACAAGTTAAAATCATACTTCCAAGTTTTTTTTATATGTCTTCCAAGTTCATGGAAATGGAAATTGGCAGATAGAGTAGTGCAGGGACGGTATCTTTTACTGACATGGGCAGGCACACTAATTCAAGCGGTTGATCACAGTTACTACTGTTCATAATCACTCTTTATGTTTAATAATCACGTCTGGAAAAATACATCATGCAAATGTACATATCTCTTTGCGTGAAACTTACTTCCTCCTCTGACTGTGCTACATTTCCTTCATTCTGCTCTTAAACCTTTTCACTCATTTGGAAGCATGGAAGATGAAATTTCCAATGTTCTGATCTTCTATGAGCATGCTTTTCCCTGAATGTGCCAACTCAGTTTGAGTAAACACAGTCTTGCTTAGAGTTCAGCAAAATGTGAAGCTAGAGAAAATGTTAATGTAAGGCAAAGAAGAGAAGGAACATTAAAAAATAAAAGCAACTTTTCCCAAATAATACGTTCCATACAAAAACAGACATCTCCTTCATGATTTTATAAGTAAGAAGTTTGTTCACACTGTGTGCATTTGAAATGAGTTGGCCAAAGAATCTTTCTTACACTCCTGACTTTACATTGAAATGTGAAAATGTGGCAACATTTTTCTTGTCTGGCAAAATTATCTTCTCCTGATTTTGTAATTAACGACCTGTGGGAAAGTTAAGTAGATGTTTGGGATATACTTATATTGTGGGTGAAATTTTTAATCCAGCAATAATTGTAGTGCTGAGCTTAAAATTAATGGTACTATCTCCTTATGCTTAGTACTGTCACTGTTAGAAGCTTTGAATTTACTTTTGCATAATGAGTATCTTTTATGTTAGTTGAATGTAAAATGAGTGCCATTGTTTTCTTGATGCATTTCTAGACGTGGCTTTTCATTGCGTGCTCTGCTATGATATTTATCAGATGTACAATTAATTTTCTCCAAGTAGTGATCTTTTTATTGGGATGTATTTATTGATTCTGTTGTTTTAAAAAATAAACTTTTGTATATGTATGTTTGTTTCGTTTGTTTTTGATTTTGTTGTTGAAAAGTGTATATGTGAGTGGTATTTTTATTTAACAAGTAGAAAGAGGTTTTTTAAAATTTCTCTTTTTTGTTTTCATTACTTTGATGGCAATTAACTATTGTTAGTTTCTGGAATGAAACCGTCATTGTGTACTTCATCTGTGGCATTGTGGTCATGTCATTTTACCCTACACCCTTCGAAAAAACAAAAAAAAAGAATCAATGGCAGACAACTTTTTTTCATGTTTCCATGCCCATCAAATATGGAGATTTCTCATAAATTTTCTCATGGCTGTGTGAAGTAAACATCATAAGCATTAAATTATATTTTCTTGACTAGGAATGAGCACAAATGCATTAGGTTTTGTAGTTGTTTTTGGTTTTTTTGATTTTGATTTTGAGTGTGCTTTCTCCAGAATTGATGATTTATCATTCCAGATGCTTGCTATGATTTTTCATGATTTATTTTGCTTCTTCATGCTTCTTCTAATCAAAACAATACTCAACACTGAATTGCAAGGCCTGTTTGGCTTGTTTTTCGTTTGTTAGTTTTTTTCGTTTCTTTTTGTTCCCATTCGCTTTCAATGTTGATTTTCTGAGATCGCTTGATTCCACCAGAGTGAACCCATTAAGGCATGCGCGTCACTCACCTATGCACCGATCTATCCCTGAAGCCAATGTTCATGTCGACCTATTTCCCCCTTTTGTTCATTTGGTTTCCATGTTGCGTGATTCGGCTTCAGTATTTTACCCTACCTCTTGATATCGTTTTGGTACCGAGTGACCCGGATGAAAAAATCAAATATTGGCCAAGTAAGTAGCAGGATTAAGTAATATCTGTATTAAAATCTTTAAATGGAAAAGCTAAATGGTTTTACTTCTTTATGTTTGATGATATTTAAAGCTAATGTTGATGAAATTTTAAGTTCAGAACCAATAATTTTAATTAAAAAAAATTGTTCCTTTTCTAACGTAAGATCAGACATGACTATGCTAGCATAGAAGCATTTTTAAAGAAGAATTAAGGAAGGATTCAGTAAATCCACAGTCTTTAGATGTTAGATTTAGTTATATTTGCATGTCTTTGTAAATAGAAAATTTGTTGTTTGTGAAAAAAATTAAATCGAAGTCTATTTCGCTGCCGTGCATAGTACCGGTTTATATATGTGGCATTACAATTCCCTATTAAAAATCGATTCACCATCCCCATGTAATATAATTTTCCTTGCCTTTGGCCTCTGTCTGTGCATGTTGCATGCCACCTAGACTCATGTAAAGGAGTTTTGTAGCCAACAGAAGCATAATCTTCTAATTATATTAATACAAACCCCATGTTCATTGTTCTTGATTGATGTTTGATATTACTTATAGAACATAACCCATTTAATGATTAGAATTAACTCTGTTAATCAACCACTGTTTTTGTTTTGTTTTGTTTTTTTGCGTTTGGTTACATTCAAGATTAAGAAGAAAACTTTAATAGAGATAAAGGTGAACACTTCATTACCATTTCATTCAATTTAGATTCAGGAATTTCAGTTAAATGAAATGGAACGGAATGAGTGAATCCCTCGTTTGAAGGGGTTAATATTATGTTCATTTCCTATGTTCATATGCAACCAGTATCAAACAGTACTCTCATTAACCAACACTGCCTTACCCACATTAGTCACACTATAACTTGATTCCTTTTATTTTGCTTTGAATTGCTCAACTAACCTTTCTATGCTGCAGTTTTATATATATAATATATGTTTATACATACATACGGTTTTTTACAAAATTATTTTTGGTTAAAATTTAAAAAAAAGCTGAGCAGACTCATACCTGAGATGCAGTGCTTTTGATTGTTTAAGATTTGCAAATCAGATACTGAAAATGGATTTAATGATGATTCATGTTGAAACGCTTTTAGCAGTCCATGAAACTTAAAAACATAATGCTTGCAGTTGTCACATTTTGGTTGGTTACATTATTTAACTCATGAAAAAGGAGATGAAGAAAGGGGGACAAATCAAAGACAATAAGGGTGAACTTCCATTGATGAGAAATCAGTATGATTGTTGTCGTGGAATTAAAGTAAGCTTTCTGTTTTTAGATCAAAATTGGTACAATGGCCATTAATTGTCGTTCTTTTTTTTGGTTTTATTTATTTATTTACATTTATCTATTTATTTATTTTTGTTTATTAGCAATGAAAAAATACAGGCAGCCAAAAAGATAAACAGGAGAGATCACCAGTTTAAAAGGCAGAATTTCATGTCTTTTTTTTTCCCAACAATTTTAATAAAATTTTAAAGAATTAGAATTCAACCAAACCAGGGCAGGTGTCAAAGTTGCCAGGTCCTTGATTTAAGTTCTTTTTCTTAAAATTTTTGTTGAAATTGATAAAAAAAAATAAAATCATGTTATCGCCCTTCCAAATGAGTCAACCCCCCACCCCCCCTCCTTTTAAACTCTAATACTTTTATACTCACAATGTTTTGTGTTGGCAAAGTATTTCCACACAAAGTTGCTCACAAGAGCCAATTAATGAGTAGTCTTTCTTACTGTCCCTGTTTGTAGGAAAAGATAAAAAAGAAGCCATAATTGTCCAAATTAAGTAGTTTTTGACTGAACATTGCAAAAGAATTAATAAACGTAATCTCTCCTGTATTTGGTCTTACTTTCTTCAAAACAATCATTTGAGGAAAAAACAACAACGATATCTATATATGATATATATAATATATATCCTTTCTTTATTTAATGTTAATAAATATACAATGGCCAGCAACAGAATTTAATCTTTAACGTCTAACATTGTACATCATGAAAACTGATAAAATTCAACACTTCATGGAAAAACTAAAAATTCTCTACAGTTTCAACGTCCATGCCATAATGTATTTTACGAATTAACACTGGCTTGACCTCACAAAAAAGGACACAAAAATTACATCCAGTGAAATTTTTAATTCACCAATAATTGTGGTGCTGAGTGTTTTACAAGGAAAAGGCTTATGTTAAAAAAAAATTAAAAGAGTATTCCAAAAGATTATACAACCATTCCAAGGGATTATAATTGTATTATAAGAGCATTCCAAAGGATTATAAGGGTATACCAAAAACTTATAAGGATATTCCAAAAGATTTAAGACTATTCCACTGGATTATATATGTATTCTAAAAGATTATAAGGGTATTCCAAAAGATAAGAGTATTCCAAAAGATTATAAGGGTATTCCAACAAATTATAACATGACTTCAGAATTAGAAGAGTATTGCAGTTTATAAAGTATAAGACATTTTGGTTCAAGATTATTTTGAATTGATTTCATTATTTGATTGAGGATTTTAAAACTGTGTACACAAGGAAAGCAACCATCTTGAAGGCAGTCGGCAAAAGCTTCAATACAATAAGATTTTATCTTTTCTCAGCTTGTCAGAGGCATCAGCTTTGCATTGGAAACTATTAAAATATATCAAGAAGATTTAGTTGGGGATGATTCTTTTTTTTTTTTTATTATATCAATTGCAGCAATGTGTGCTGAATAATTGTATGGAATGAAATTGTCCATTCAGTCAGGTGTGACATGAGTCATTCATAGTTTGTGAAGTGCTGACAATATAAGAATATTTGAACAGTTTTTCATTTGTATACTGTAGCCTGGATTACAAAAATTCTCTGAGAGACGATCAGTCTCTAGATACATTTCTTAACTCTTTGGCTCTCAATTTAGCCTCCTTGCATTGATGGCACAATCCTAATTCATTTGTTCTTTGAGTATCATTAATAGTAAACTTGAAGAGTGTCACAGGTTTTCCTGATGCTGTCTCTGGCATACAATGAAGAAATTCTACACTCTGCAATATTCATCCTTGTTCTGCAGTATAATATGGATCTTTATAGTGCCTACGAAATCAGGAGGTGTTATGATTCTATGAAGAAGTGAATTGAGTGTCTCATTGCATATTCAATTGCTGAACACTATTGTTTGATAAAATTAATCCATACCTTGATTGCTGCCCATCAATCCTAGTAATATGAACTGTAACTTGCACACAAGAATCTTCTTCAGCAATTCCCCTCTATAAGAGTCAGTTATTAGTTCAAAGTTCATGGCAGTATCTGACAAGATTTTCCCTTAAAATTCAGAATGCTTAGTAACCTCTTAGTTGCGGACCATTTTTGTGCTTGATTATTCAAAACCTGATTTTCTCATAGCCACTTTGAGAATGACCATATGTGCGTCGTAGGATTTTGACTCTCTGTCTTTTCATCTTTGGATATTTTTTTCTTTTGTTTTTCTCTTTGTTTTCTTTCTATGTTAAAAAAAAAGACTTTTAAAAGGCAGTTTAGAATGGTATGAGTAGTATTTATTTCAAATATTTCAAAGATAATTTATTTCTTTGTGGCATGTCTTCATTCACAAATAGTGAAAGTGTTTTACACACCCACTGCAGGCTTACTGAAGGCTTACAAGGCCAATTTTTCTGTGATGTGACATGTTGCTAAATGTCCCTTCATGTTATGAATTTATGCCTCTACACATGCATCTGAGTGAATATTTATCAAATTTGAAGATTGCGGTGGTTTTTCTTACATTCCTTCTTTTCTTAAATGTCCTTTTCATTAAGGCTGTAATTTTTTAAAACTCTTTAAAGATCATAGGATGTGACCAAGAAAATCAATAGTTGTCAATGGCAGTCTCTATAATATCCAGTGTTTCAGTCCAGTCTTCTTGTTTTCCTTTTTCTTGTGTGGCTGATATATAATCAGTAGTTTCCTATCTGAATGCTAGCCATTATCTGGCATGTTTCAAAAGGTAAAATTTTGCTCATTTTATCAATTCATGATGTAAAGAAACTGGCTATGTGAGTCTTGAAAATAGGATGTGATGTGCTGAAGATGGATTAGCACCAGATTTTGTATTCAGTCAATATTTAATCTCATTGAATGGGAAACTGGTCCGATGGCCCAGTGGTAGAGTGTCCGCCTTGGAACCAGGAGGTCTTGGATTAAATCCCTGGTTTAGTCATATGACATTGGCAATGAGCAATTGTCTTGCTTGACGTGCAGCATTATGAGACCAGTTCTTAGACTGGTCAGCCCAATGTCAATATACTGTGACTGGGTGAGTCATTAGAGTTGTGCTATACCTCATGGCTCATGTGTGACAGCACATAAACTTATCCGAATAGCACCTTCGCTGTGATAACCTACGATGTTGAAAAGTGGGGTTAAATCCACAAAATTACTAACATTGAATGAGAATATGCATTGAGAATTGCCACATTTCTCTAGGCTTAGAGGAGTGGTGGGTGTTGCTTTGTGTGAACACAGAAGCAAGATTTGTGACAAGAGGGTAAATTTGTTATTCATCCTATGTTGAGACAGAGAAAAAGTGCAGGGCACATTTCAGCATCCCTTTCCTCAACTTATGAGGGGCATTGAAAAATAAAAAAGGCCTGACTACTTCTGAGTGGACCCTTCCGCTTTCAATGATTGGTTAGAGTTGTATAGAAAGACACAAAGTGACAAATCACAGTTGTCAAACTATGTTTTCCCCATTGACTAGAGAAGAAACAAGTATAGGCATTGGGTTTATTACAATGGTAAATGATAGAATTAAACAAACACCTATTATGTTGGGACAGAGACAGGGCAATACAAAGTAAAGAACACAAGAAAAAAAATGACGGAGGGTGCGGATGCGGAGGACCCTCCCTCGATTCCAACTGGTGCAGTATTTTTTCTTGTGTTCTTTCCTTTGTATTGTCTTGTCTCTGTCCCAACTAGGGGTTCATTGTCTAGAGATAAAATTTCAATTATGATGGCCCATCTATTGTTTTTCATACATTTAATGACTTGCTTGCACTTTCATCATCCAAGATCATGATATCATTGAGCAAGTTTATTGTTAATATCGCCTATCAGTGTCTCAGTTAATTCTGACGATCTGGGATTGGTTGGTAGCTTTGCAAGGTCATAGTAGGTTACGTAAGAAAGTGAATCTGATATTTCACCAAGACCATTACCTTCCTTGGGCTTGATAGATATATATATGTTTGCATCAGCACTGAAACAATCTGACTGGGGGTTCTGAAAAAATCTGTCATGTGTCTAGGTGAAAGGTGACGGTGAAAGTACCCTTAGCACTAAAATTTGTCACATTGCTCAAGTCTTGACATTGTCTCATAGCTGAATTCTCTAGTGTACTATTTGTCCCTTGAACCGAGTTTACTTACAAAATGCTATGAAACAAAAAATTGGCAGAGAAGTGAATTTCATCTTATTCTGTAGTAACTTGTTCCTCATAATTCTCTTGAAATCAAGACACCTGATCGGAAGGCTGAGAGAAATATTGAAAAGAAATTGGAAAACTGCTTTTTCCTCCAATGAGTTACCCTTGTGAACTAACCTTTGACCTATCATTCTGAATACCATGTCACCAAGCCATCCTTTGAATTAACATCTAAAAGAGAGAGTTAGGGTTTGATGAAATGTCTCACTTTCATGACGTGCCATTCCTTAACACAATTCAGTTGAAACTTGTCCTTTCAAAAGAATTCAGTTTTGCACTTTTTCGGCTTTGTCTTCACTTACAATCTTTCACTGAAGATCTGACCTTTTCTTCATCTGTTTTCTCACCGTTTGAAGACATTACGTATTAATTTTAATTTCACAATGTTTTTTCCCCCTTCATCAACAACTCCCATGAACTGCACTTCTGTTTCCATAAGTCTTTCTGTTTTTCTCCCTTGAACTCCTTGCGTTTGTCTCATGTGCTCTTAATGATAGAATTTAGTGTCAGTATTTCAGGGATTTATGTAATACTCTGAAAGACTTGGTAGATTTTTGTCTTGGCAAGGGATGGGTTGGGGAGGCGGACTCCTAAGAAATACCACTTTCAGTCAGATGTCATGCAAACAAGTAGCCTACTGACGTTAACTTTTTGTGTAAAGTTACTTTTCACAGTCTGATTTTCGTAATACAGGGTGTTCCACATAAAAGGCAACCCATGGTTCATTTGGTTTAAAGCCGTGTATAGGCACCATAATGTATTACAAAAATTATAATGAATACAAGTGTAGGCCTAAAATGTTCTTAACCACTAGGTTCAATCTGTAGTTGTAGTCGCTGCGATTGGATACGCCTATCTCGTGCTATACTGTTGTTAATTGAAAGTTTTAATGAAGATGGAATTATTTAATAATTTTATCTGATGAAGAGAAGTGAGACAATCAAACAAAAACTTGATCAATAAGTATGGAACTGTACAGAAATGTCAGGGATTACACACAAATGTTCAAGATGGGGGATAATCAAATTGTGAGATTTTGGCATGTATTGAAGCCTGTTGAATAGGCTATCGAGGCCCCATGTGTTGTGTATTATTGGAACACCCTGTCAGTGAATAAAATTCTGCTTCCCAAAATGATTGCTTGTGTAGGCTCCATCGCCCCTCAGAAAGGCCATTGCATGAAAATATTAGATTTCTACATTAAATATGATTAGTTGCTAAGCATTGATAAAAAAGACAATTTCTTTATGTAGTTGAAATCGTCAAAAAAATTGAGAATGCAACCATGTTTCGTAGTCCTGTTTTCTGGCGACCATAGTTTTAAAAAGTTACTTATTTAAGCATTTAATGACGTTTCCACTCAGAAGAAAAGAATTTCATGAAACAGATCAAATACAAACTGGGGAAATACAAAAGATGCATACAGAAATTAAGTAACAGAAACATTAGGACAATTATACATTTGGTTCAACCGGTATGCTAAGAGGAATTTACCCTTCTATTATAAAGAGATACTTTGCAACATTTAAAAAGGAAAGTAACAGAATTTGACATAATTATCATTTTAGCTGGTTTGCTTACCTAAATCAAATCACTTTGAAAAAAACAAAAACAAAGAAAATTTGCTGAGATCTCAGAACATCCATCACTGGAAAAAAAGAGTTACTAGCATGTAATTCAATCTACATTTTAGGCACTTTTTTTTAAAGCAAGTGTAATTAAATAATCATGCATGAAAGTCCCTCCCATCCCAAACCATCCCATTATTTAAAAAAACAACAACACACACACAAACCCTCCCCTCCAAAAACAAACAACAACCAAACTCCCTGTACATGGACTAATATATTACCACCATATTGATTAGGCTCAGCAAAATATATTATTGATCCCTGTCAGCACATACAGGGTGTTTCGATACCTTAGCCCCCCTCGGCGAGCTGATCTGAGGAGGGGCATGACGTAAAACTGTATACTGCTTGAAAGCTTGACTATTTGTCATCTCAAACCGAAATTTTCATATGTCTAGGTCTCTTTTTAGGCTGATGGGAGTGTTTTCTTTGAATGTCGGTATTTTTTTGTTTGATCACCGTTTTTAGAAAAAGAAACACGTCAAGTCCATTTGTCTGAGAACAAAGAATGGCCAGGATCATCATCAAATCTTAATGTTAGTGAATTTTCAGGTTCTATCATAAAAACCAGAGTTGAAAAACCATTATGAACTCTTAAGACAATCTTCACACTGCTCTCGTACGAATTTTAGAAGTCAAGGAAGTTGCAACTGATCTTTTCATTTCTCATCTGGAGTCCTACCTAGCTCGTCTAGATGCAGTTAGGAAAGCTGGTGGTTGACACGCTAAATATTAATATAAATATTTGAAATTTTGGATTTGAGATTAGAAAGAGTCTATGTCAAAATGTATGCTGTTGGTTATATATCAGCTGTTCTGGGTTTGTCTGGCCGGGGTGGGGGGCCTTAGG
>JAOYNN010023913.1:0-12833 GCA_025770095.1 Goniobranchus kuniei | reverse complement strand
AGTAGTATTATTATTATTATTATTATTATTATTATTATTATTATTATTATTATTAGATCCTATTACTATTCATGTAGAGTCAGTCAATCAGATTGATTCCAAGCAGGGCGTCCGATCTGAGGACGTCGATAACGCTACATATCGACCTTTGCAACGTCCATGACAACAATGCTAAGAGGGTTGATAAAAGGTAAATATACTGGGCCTAAAACTGTGCAAAGTGGCTATCGATGTACGACTGTAACTAAGAAGTTAAGTGTTACATGAATGGTCCTAAGAGCAACAGGAAACAGGTGCATACTGATGATTATTGATCGTGCGCAACAACTTATTTTTTCCTCGAGCTTCTTCTTTGATCTGTCTTCTAATCATGCCTGATTATGTGTGTGTGTGTGTGTGTGTGTGTGTGTGGTACATATGTAAGCATGTAGATATGTATGCTTGCCTGTCAGTAGCTGTAAGTAAATTGTTTGCTTTGTTTCTGATGTGTTGATAGCTTGTAATTTGTTTTATTACATACAAAAATAATTTAATTTTCGGTAATCTCCTCATATTGTCTTTGTATTTTTGAATATTCTTAGCTTTATACATACATAAAATCATATATATTTATTATTTAGTCACTCTTTTACTTACAACACTACATTTTTTAATATATTCATGTCCAATAATTGTTTTACTATGTTATTGATAATTTGTGAAGCGACCCATATTTCCTTAATTGGATAATAAAGTTATCTTATCTATGTTATCTAATCTTATCTTATCTTGTATCAGGCTCTTTGCACTCAGATGGGAGAGTTTTGCTGGGAGAGGGAAGTAGGTATTATTATCCGGTGACTATCACTCATTCGTGTGCATTGCATGACTTAAAAATACTATCGGGGTCACTTGATATCTAGATGTACAGAGAAATGGGTGGTTATCACGTGCACTGTTTCGGGCTTAATGGCCAGTGTTAATGTGTTGTTGTCGTTGTTTTACCTTTTTTAAAAAATTGGTGGTTGTTGTTGTTGTTGTTGTTGTTGTTCTTGTTTGTTTGTTTGTTTGTTTGTTTGTTTTTTACAGAGAGTTAAGTTGTTGTTTTTTTGTCTGTAAATCATCCGTCCATTTATTTTTTTGGTACATTATAATGCTAGTTACAGTTTTTAGAAAGATGATAAATTTTTTGGACTGTAAATTATCTCTCCTTGTAGCCTTTTGATTATCTCATAACAATTATTTTAAACGTCTGCTTTCCCTTGTAGCAACATCTTTTCTTCATCTGAAAATCTTTTCTGCTACTTCTGACTTCTGTTCTTTCTCTTACTTTAAAGTAGCTTTTCATCTTGCTTTTTCCATGGGCGCTGAGGTGACTTTTGAAGTCGAAAAGAGCCCTAAAACATTAAATAATACCGAGATCTAGAATCCAGATCCAGAATATAGATCTATATTGAAAATAGAGGATTCAGATGCAAGTCTAGATCCAAGTTTAAAAATAAAAACAGTTAGACACTCGAGTCTAGATCTAGACTTAGATCAAGATGTCGGGGTAGGTTTCGTAGATATCCCTTAATTGTTCTGTATCTAATCGATTCAGTTTCATTATACAACGTATACACTAGAGTTTGTATCATTTTGACATAGAAAACCAAATTAAACAGGCTGCGAATTTTTAATTATC
Source organism: Goniobranchus kuniei (assembly GCA_025770095.1). Classification (NCBI taxonomy): domain Eukaryota; kingdom Metazoa; phylum Mollusca; class Gastropoda; order Nudibranchia; family Chromodorididae; genus Goniobranchus; species Goniobranchus kuniei. Next base: position 11,170 of record JAOYNN010023913.1, on the reverse strand, counting down.
ATCATTTTCATGGCCAAGACATGGTTCGAGTTATTTTTACACTCTCCAGTGGCTCCAGGGGGCGGATGATGTTTGAACTATTTTTAGATACCTCCATGCGTGAATAGCGTTCAACACTATTCGCGTAGGATGCCGGATTAACAAAGTCCTTTTCTTCTTTAATTTTAATTCTATACTTTTCTGTTGAGCTGCAGTGGTGAGCGATACCCAAAAAATCGTATCGATATGATATCAATATTTTGGACTAAAATATCGATATATCGAAACTCTGTTCATTGGAAAAAAACGGGAGGGGGGCGGCGGTTACCAGATAACAATAATATGGCTATCTCCCTTCGTTGTCTTCACCAGAGAATTAAAGAGTATGAGTGGGGATAGGGCCATCCATTTACTTAATTTTTTTTTCAAAGCTTTTTGGTGGGTTTTTTTTTCTTCAATTTAACCAAGTGAAACATGACAAAACAATGCTGGTAATAAGTAAAAAATAACAAAAACATTTTTCCCCTATAAATTAAAGAAATTGATACATCTAATTTGTAACAACGGCAAAATCATTAGAACAACTTGACAACAATAAACAATTGAAATGAGAATCATGGCAGTGTAAAAAGAAATAAATTTGCATGCACAATCATAATCTAGGGATCAAAGATTTTAAACAGAAAGGAGGAAACTGCACAGGCAACATAAATTGTTGTACAAACTAATGAGCTAAAATGTACAAAAACAATGACAAACAATGGAGTGTCATTGTTGTACACACATAATCCATACCAATTTTTGTTTAAAAAAAACAACAACCGATCATGTTCACATTTTTCCCTTTCATTCTGTTTCTTTTTGTATCAACAAGCTGTACTGTCTTTGAAAACAGAGGATGGTAACTGAGTAGTGCTGGGCCGATGTCGATACTGAGCATTCGATACCTGAGTACTTTGAGGTATCAGAATCGAATCGATTCTTTCTTTTTCGAAAGGATTGATACATTCTGATTTTTAGATAGGCGCACGTGATTTCTCTTTTCTTCTGGTTTTTACGTGCTTTTGAGACACAACTGAATTACACATATTATAGGTGTACATATGAGTGTGTGCGTGTGTTCTTTCTTCTGTTTCAATCCAGTCTAAAGCCTGGCATAGATTTAGATCCAGTCTAATTTATTTCTAATTACAAAATTAGTAGAGATATCAGATACATCTGATTCCTATGGGAGATTTAGACTCCCTTCTCTTGTTACAGTTCTTATTACTAGATAATATGTTCATTCAATTGCATTTATTAGGCTGTAAGATTTATGCCTTAATTCTTTGATCTAAATCTTTAGCTTCATTACAAATCTGTAGACGTTTATACTGAGTGTGAAGCTTCATGATAAATCATTGTGCTGCTTTGGTTTTATTTCTGTTATGCTTCATATGTTCAAAAACTCCTGTTGGGGAATTCTTAATAGCTACAGGACCCAAGTTCTGAACAAGTGAAGATACAAAGTGATGTTGTTGTGGTCTATCTCTGTATTCTAGATCGTTCTCCATGTCTCCCTTTATTTAGGAAGTTGTATGTGAGCAGTATCCGGTTTCCTGGTGTTTTAGCAATTCTCCCTTCCGCTTTGGCTTTATAGACCAATGAGAGTTCGTTCAACCTTTTATTCCTTCCCTGCTCTGGTGGACTATATAAACGACATTTCCCGAGAGCTCGCTCTCTTCTTCGCGGCACCTTTCCTTGGCCTGCGTCGTCAGCAAACGTCGGGCTATCGCACCGACTGCTTGAGTGCCTGCTGATTTCCCTGAGTCTCTGTCGTGCAGCTGTGTAGCTATTTTCGAGGAATAACTGTGATGTGAATCTTTGGTTTTTCATTTCCCCCTTTTAGGATGGATGAATGAGTTTGTTTAAGTTTATATGTTTAACCTAGATTCGAATTAAGTCATGAAGATCTAGATCTCTAATATTTTATGAGGTCAACATTGTGGCTTGTTATCCTATATAAACCTTATTAAACTTAAGTCGTAATAATTTCAATAGCTTGTTCAGTCGTTACAACACTTGACTATTTCTGTGTTGTGATATTTATGATGTAGTTATTGACTACTTGATGTGATCGTTTAACTATCACTTCCTCCTCTTCTTTCTCATCTATCATCAGGCACTTTTGATCGTCATCGTTTCTATTAACGTGACATGTCTTAAACGTAGACGTTTGTTGAGATGTTATTATGTGTGTTAATTTAGATGCTCACCAACATCACATGACACACACACTCACGACATCTCAATAGATGTGTAATTGATTTATATCTCCAAGTGCTGACAATCATATTTATTGTTGGTCATGCAATAGCACGTCTGTTTGTCTTACTTCCCTGCACTCCACTTTTATTGGGTTGATGCTGAATTAACGCAGCAATGTTGACCCTTTTTCGGTCTTACACTCAATTCAATATCATTGTACTTTTAAACTGATTTGTGTAGAAACTTTGGTTCTATTGATTCAGTAATCAACTATACATATTACAATGGTTAATTTGCATCAGCTATGCTTGTTTGTTTTTGTTTTAAAGGCTACCTTGTTTTTTTCTTGTAACATGGACCTTCCGGCTTAAACTAGACTACGTGATTGAACTCAGCGTCCCATAAATATATCAATGGAGCATAATACTACAGGTTGTTCATGATAATATGCCAAAAGGTGATGTTTTAAAGCTTTACAGTAGTTTTATCCTGGGTTTTTTTCCTTGTGACCTTGCTTTTTTCTTGTCACCTCGACCTTCAAGCTTAAATTAGACTGCTTGATTGAATTCAGCGCCCCAATAAACATATAAAAGGAGCAAAAGATAACCGATTGTTCATGATAACATGCCAGAAGGATGACATTTTAAAGAATTTTATTAGTTAAATCCTGTCTTTTTCTACAGACTTTGCTTTTTTTCTTGTGACCTTGACCTTCTAGCTTGAATTAGACTACTTGATTGAACTCAGGGCCCCCAACACATATAAAATGATAACTTTTGAGTGGTTTTATGTTACGTCGGTGACATATTAGAGGTTAGAGTACATTGTGTAGCATATGCCGGTGGCCATAGTGATTTTATGCAAAATTACATAGGGTTCAAATGAGGATTTTTGCTGTTAACATACTGTTTTGACTTTAGCACGTCTTTTGGCCTCCAAAAACACCAGAGAAGTTAAGACCTGGGGAGGGGGGGGGGTTGCATTGAAACTGTTGCCAGCTGACGGACAACTCGTAATGGGATGAAAGAGAGGCATCACTTAACGTTCAAAATTACTTGAGGACTCCCAACGCGACATCGCATTCGTGTGATGGCTTGGCGCTGAAGAACATCGCAAGAAATCAAAAGTCAAGGTTGTCCTTTAAGCACCTTTTGTGATTGCAGTACCACCTTATTCATTCTAAGTAGATTATTACATGTGTATAAAAGGCCTCTCGTCCTGTTCATTCAACGTTACGTTTCCTTCATCCCGTTTCATCATCACTTTTCATCATTCTTGTAAGTGCCATTTTATTCATAAATGGAAGTTAAAATTTACATAAAGGCCTATCATGGTTTTGAACATAATAATGTGAAACAAGCTACCTGGTATTTACTATCTAGAGAGTAAAATCTATCCTATCATTTAAATAATGTCGTCCTCCTTTTCCATTCCCGTAGGCGCGGACTCTATGACAGTCACTGAGATTAAACAACTCCCATTTTCACCGCCTGTCGCTTTCTGAGAAAGCATGTATCAAATAAAGAGGTCGTTCATGTCCTGATCTTCAAATAACTCAACCGGGAGTCAGCTATAATTAAATATACGTCCACTCTTTTAATAAAGATTGGTATAAAAGAAAAGCTTGGCTTTGTGGTAGTGAAACAGAAAATGCCTTATTTTGATTCCCGTGCTTGATGTTTGGAGGCCATGAGACATCAACTGAGGCCTTTAAAGACATAAACAAAATGAAAGAAAAAAAGGAAAAACATGAAAAACCACAAAAAAACACATTGATAATGTGGTTTCGCTTTCTATGTTGGGGAATACCGATATCAAACAAAGACTTAGTGAGGCATATAGACAGTCCATTGAAGACCACAACAGAAAAGTTTTTTTAAAAATCGTGAAATTTTGTTCAAAATCATTTGACTGCATCCTGTTTTGTGGACAGTTTAAAACAGCTTTGAGTGGACATAACAAATCAGAGCTATCTGATAACCCAGGACTGTTCAAAGGATTGATAAGTTTTATGTTTTCAGATGGTTTATCTGAATAAACAAATATGATTGCGAGCAGGAGACCAAAATCTGTCAGAATAAGACAATTACATGGAACATTTATTATTAATGGTAGGACTAGGACGGAAGTTCGGTATATACAGGGACGGAAGTACGGCACATAGACGATTATGGTATAGATAAGACCATAATAACACCTCCCCACCAAAAGGAAATGAACATCGATAATATCAGTTCATTTCAGACCAGATTTGGTGTAAGTCACCGTCTTTTGTTTTTAGGTCTGGTTGACCTGCGAGGGTTTCCTGGACCATATCGAGGCAGTGGTGGTATGGATGCAGTTGGCGGTGTAGATTCATTTGACGTTGATATGCAGTCATCTCCGAGATCATCATCTTCTGCTGCTCCAAATCTAGGGCGCAGTTTACCCAGATGACGCCGCCAAATTGGTCCTGTTGGATGGACACAAACTTTGAAAGTCCTAGGTCCCAGCACGTTCATGATCGTCGCGGGAAGCCACTTTGGTTTTGTTGGTCCCGGGCACAAAGCGTAGCGTAAGTCTCCCGTTTGAAAAGACCTCGAGGTTTCCTTTCGATAACAATTTGATCGTTGCTTTGCCTTGAGTTGTTGGTTCTGTGTAAATGCTGATGGAGTTGGCACCAGGATATCAATTTTTGATCTGATTTGAAGTCCATGTAAGAGTTGACTTGAAGATAAGCCATTAGCCAAAGGTGTTCTTCGGTATTTCATAAGGAACTCCTGCGTGGCTGCTTTCGATGACAACGATGACTTTCGCAGGGACTTCTTGAAGCTTTGGATCAGGCGTTCTGCAGCACCATTTGTTCCAGGATGGTATGGTTCACCAGACAGATGTATGATGCCAAGATCCCGACACCATTGTTGAAATTCTTCGAATAAGAAAGAAGAAGCGTTGTCCGATACAATTGTATGCGGATATCAGAAATGGGAAAAATCGTGCTCCAGAAAACATGTCGATTTGGTTGAAGTTGTGTTGCATGAATGCAAGGATACTTCGAGTATGCGTCAATGACAACCAACCAATTCGATCCCATGGAGGTGCATTTTGATGCTCTGCACAGGACTGACAGGAACGACACAAATCAAGCATATCCGAATCAAGTCCTGGCCAGTATACCGCAGTGCGTGTGAGTTGCTTCATTCTTTGGACACTAGAATGATCTAAGTGAATGATTTGTAACACTTGTTTGCGAAGACTGCAAGGTATTACCAGTCTTGATCAACAAAAGTGACAGTTGGATACGCATGTGAGTGATTCCTTGATTCTACTGAACGCTTTGATCTCTTCCTTTTGTTGGTTAGGATGGCCCTTGCCAGAAATTTCATGTGGCCAACATGGTTATAGTGGTGCATGACTGTTGAAATGATAGGATCTCTCAATCATCAATGACTCTCGAACGACAATGCCAGGATTAGTGGGGTCCAGTTGTCTGCTGGTCGATTTGATCAAGCATATGGACTGCAAATCATCAAACTGCTCAGCTTTGTCGAATTGTTGGTCTGGTCCAACAGGCAATCTGCTGAGGGCATCGGCATTCCCATGATCAGATGTTTTCCGATACTCGATGTCCATATTGCTGAAGTTTCAATGGCCATCTGGCTAGACGATACTCGATGTCATAATCATATTGCTGAAGTGTTAATGACCATCTGGCTAGACGGTTTGCGGCCAATGTTGGTATAGCCTTGGTCGATGAGAGGATGCTGAGTAGAGGTTTGTGGTCACTTACCAAGATGAATTTTCTCCCATAGAGAAATTGGTGAAATCTGTAAAGTCCAAATATTACTGCAAGGGCTTCTTTCTATATTTGACTGTATTTTCTTTGACATTGATTTAGTGATTTTGATGCATTTGCTATTGGGCGCTTGCATCTATCTGGGTAACGATGAAATAGCACACAGCCTATTCCAACCTGTGATGCGTGACAAGAAATCCCAATTGGTAGTGACGGGTGAAAGTATGCCGGTATTGTTCCTGCACTTAAAAGCTCTTGACATTTTGGAATGCCAACTGCTCTATAGTTGTCCAGCGCCATTTGACCTCTTTCTGGGTGCGATGATACAGTGGATCCAACACGTTGGCCAGGTTTGGTAAGAATTTACTGTAAAATTGTATTTGACCAAGAAAGGAGCAAAGTTCTGCGATATTCTTTGGTGCTGGCATATGGATTACAGCATTGGATTTTGACCCCTTTTGATATTCCTGTCGATGAGAGGGTGAGAGGGTGTGACCTAAATACTCTACTGTCGGTTGTGTGAAGGCACACCTTTCTAAAAGACATTTCAGTCCTTTGACACTCAGCCTTTGTAAGAGTTGACTAAGATTTTGGAGATGCTCCTCTACGTTGTTTCCTCTTACCAATATATCGTCAAAGAACACTGCGACTCCCGATAAGTCTTGTGTCAGATGGTCCATGATTTCTTGGAAATAGGCCGCTGCTGATGATATGCCAAATGGTAGGCACTTTTGAAGCAGCACGCCCTTGTGAGTCCTCAACGTTAATTTCAGTTGGGATGCAGAGGATAAATGCTATTTGATTGTAATCATCTGCAAGACCGATCTTTGTGCATTTGAAACCAACTCTCAATTTTCTCATCAATTATATGGTAGGACTAGGACGGAAGTTTGGTACATAGACAATTACGGTAAAGATAAGAACATAACAATATAACGATAAGTTTTGCTGCAAAGCTTGATGCAGAGCTTACAGATCATTTAGAACAGAGTACACTTTTTAAGGTATCTCGAAAACAATTCAAAACGAAATATTCGACTGCATATTTCAAATATATGGAGAGGAGATTCACAAATAAATTGAAGAAACATCACTTGTAGCCGTTACGGAAGACGATACATCAGACATTTCTGAATATACACAGATGGTACTTGTTCAGAGGTGCTATTTAAATGGAGAACTTCATGGACGCTTCTGGGGCATTTTTACTCCTGATAATTAAATAGCAGAGAGCATTTCCGGATGTATTTTAGAACAGTTGGAGGTATTCTTTGTAAGGTGAAGGACAAATTGATATCACAAACATTTGATGGGGCTGACGTCATGAAAGGGAAAAAAGGAGGGGTTCAGGCAAAACTCAAAACTTTATATGGCAATGCACATTTGTTCATTGTTATGTTCATCAGCTCAATCTGATCATGAAGAATGCAGCAAGAGTTACACGAAATTCAAGAATATTTTTAGTAACTTCCTAGCAATTCCAAGGTTTTTTTTCAAGATCACCACGAAGAGTTTATGTTCTGAGAAAACACATGGATGTTAGAATTTAACAACACGGTGGAACTTCAACATACCAACCGTGAGTAGGGTGTGTGAAAACTTGGATCCATTGAAGACTATCAGAACTTCAGTCCACTTCAAATGCAGATCAAACGACTGCAGAGGCAATGTGATTATTACAATACTTAAATAAAGATATTTCATTTATTGGCTCAATCTCGTTAATCAAATTATGCATCATGTTGACATACTGTACAACTTAAATGCAGTAAAAATACAAACAACAAAACACCACACCATTCAAAATTAAAGAATGCATAAAGAATCTTAAACAAGAGATCCTAGATATCAGGAATTCAAAGTATTATGACAAATGTTCCCAAACACTTGTTGCAGAGGCTAAAGAGGTATGTGATGCCATAGGCGTTGATTTGGAAGACATGTACTCTTTCTCAAAACAATTGATGGCAGCAGAATCGTTCACCAAGATTAGGTTTGCTGCTTTTGAGGGACAATTACCAACACCAATTATGCAATCAGCCATAGATTCGTACACTATGCTGGACAAAGAAAAGCTTGAAGGGAATTAAAGTGTTTTTACATGAGACATAATATTCACGATAGCTCTAAATTGACAGGTCTTCTCACATGTATACTGGAAAACAATGTAGACAACGTTCTCACTGAAATCACCAAGTTGTTGAAAATCCTTCTTACAATTTCTATGACTACTTCAAAGCCTGGGCGCTGTTTTTCGACACTGAAATGAATAAAACATTTTCTAAGAAGCTCAATAACTCAAGAAAGACTAAATTCACTAGCGGTCATTTCAACAGAAAAACGGTTCTTCAATAGCCCCCCAGACATCAAGGAAAAAATCAATAGATTTGCTCAAATCAAAACAAGAAGAATGGATCTTATTTTAAAGTAAAATGCAAAGCATCAATTAAACCATTTCCATTTAGAGTTTAGGTGTGTTATAATGGTTGTGTCGTGTTGTTGTTGTTATTGTTGTTGTTGTTGTTGTTGTTGTTGTTGTTGATGATGATGATGATGATGATGTTGAGGAGGATGATGATGATGATGATGATGATGATGATGATAAGGAATGTGTTCGTGGAAGTGATGAAGATACTGATTTCAAAGACATGTCGACAAAAACCAATCTGAGTGTCTCTACATTTGGTACTCTAAAAACTATTTAAATTTTTGGATGGATGATAGAAAACCAAACCATTCATTCAGTCTATAGATCTATTCTACTATGGCACCACCACGATAAGAAAAGACAACACTTGAAACACGGTAAGCCATAATCATTTTTTTCCAAGACTTTTTTCCAAATTTGTGCTATTAATTTTGGTCACAGCACCCTCTTGCATTAGCTTTACCAGCCGCGGCTGATCATCCATGAGGCAGGCCTACTTATCAGTGGTGCTGTAGACTCTAGATACCAAGTTTCCGCTGAGAACAACAACTATTAGAGGGATGCGCGATCTTACCAAAATAACCTTCAAAATATAAAGTAAAACATTGTAGATGGGTAATAAAAATGATTTACTGATGTGGTAAGATTGAAGTGGGCCTGCGTGAAAAGATAACAAGAAATCTGCATCTTGAGGTGGCCGGGTTATTCGTCAGTAGGCTCAGACATAGGTCTATGCATGCACTTGATGGATACAGGCTCAGACAAACGTTAGGATTGGATTGAAGTGGACGAGAGAAACGCTTAGTTTTTATGCATGCGTGGAACGGTGTAAATATTAGACAAAGATTAGGCCAGGTGGTGAAACAAGCGGCTAATTGTAGCCCTGGTAAACCAGGCTTGAGCTAGCTGATTTATTTTTGGAACTTTTCTAGGTGGTGGTGATGAATGTCGACAATGAAGTAAGCTGAACTAATATTGAATTGCAATTCCTGGTATAAGACAAAGAATTATTGTGTGTAAGCACTGCGCTTCAATATTATTTCAGCTTACTCCATTGTCATATTCATCACACCGCCTGGAAAAGTTCCAAAAATAAGTACCAATCAGCGAGCTCAGACTTGGGTTATCAGGGTTGCAATTAGCCGCTTGTGGTCCTAGCGTGGGTCTGTAGCTCTGTAACTCGCCTGTTTCGCATGCGTGACTGTTGCGCGTTAGCCCAACCCTACAATAGGATAGTGTCTGCATCTAGGCTTCCTAAAATAAAGGTAGTGCTTGCACAGGTACAGTTGTACCTCTCTAATATAATATTAGGGAAGTGCAGTTGACTTCCTAAATAACTGTATTAGGGAGGCTTAGTTGTACTTCCCTAATGATAGTATTAGGGAGGTACAGTTGCACTTCTCTTATAATAGCATTACAGAGATGTAGTTGTAACCTTCTTCCCTGATGAAAGCATTTGGGATGTATGGTGGTAGGTTGTAAAGTTGTATATTATAAGTATCGGGAAGGCTCGTAATTACAGTGAGACTTATTCAAATTAATATCCACACAGAGTGGCAGACCTGTATAGAGCATATTTAATTGGGTGATCCTTTTCTTGCCCTTGGTCCTAAATTCTCCATCATGCACACAAGTAATCAACAAAATCAACCCATAGATCTATCTCTTCGTTTTCTGATCTTTCAATTGAATTGGGCATTCATTTTTTCTTCCGACTTGCTCCCAGTCCCATATATCAGGACTTCATTAAATTCCCTTTTCCGACTTGTAATGCCATCTTCGAATAAATCAAAACTGGTAATTGTCTATCAACATGTAGACCAACACTCGATTCGACTCCGTACACCGCCATCTTGAAGTACATTGAATGTGTAGATCATGTGCGCTAAAAATACAGACTGGCGAAATAAAAATAACACACACGATTAGTGGTAACGTAGTTCACAACTGTTCTTCTCTAATATGGATATTACAGAGGTACAGCTGTACCTCGCTAAGTATTACCAGTCGTTTCTATTTTTGGAAGCCTAGGTCTGTTTGGTCTGTACGACCTAGTTATTTTTAGGTACTTTGTCATCACATGTGCTACTGCTATTTTGGTCTTCCATCGTGGTTCTTTCCGTTTCTGATATTTAAAAAAAAAATTCGCCTCTGAGATCTAGATCTAGATCTAAACGAGCCGTGCATTTTGAGGTCAAACGTAAATTACTATACTAGATCAAGAGTTGAAATCAAACTACTTAAACTTAATTTACTTGATATTACTTACTTATTGACAGTGTTTGTTGAAAACAGTGTGTACCGATAGTAAAAACAATCGAATCGAGCGTCTGACATGAACCCTGCGAGACGCGTTTTACGACAGTGTTCAATGGGCCGTCTGACATGAGAAGTCAGCTAGCTGAGATTAGTGTGACTCGTATAGCGTACATTGCGATGCTGCTTTTCCGGAACAAAAAAAAACGTGTTCGATAACCTGGTGCAAGTTAGGTCAGGCCAGTTACAGAGCTACAGAGCCATGCTAGTATCGGCCTTACACTGCTTTGTGGAAGAGAAGGGTGGAACCTAATCTGAGCTTTTATATAGCGCTAAATGCACTAAATGTGCTCAAAGCGCTTTACACGCGTTCCCCGATAGGCCTTTTCCAACCAAATATATTCTCATCTCCATTTGGAGCATACAGAGATGCAGCCATTTTACAGGCGCACTTGCTCTAGCATACTGACAAGATCTTCCTCTGC
>JAOYNN010023802.1:0-12834 GCA_025770095.1 Goniobranchus kuniei | reverse complement strand
CGTATGCCTAGTATAATTAGGGCTCTACCCCTAATTCCCCTACACTCAGTCATGGGTACGGGATTAACTTTACTTTACTTTATATATCATCCTACCTTTAACATAGGACAGACATGTTTGGGAATAATGCAAATCAACAATAAAATGAATAATCTCCTAAAAATAGATTTACTCCTCTGCCTCAGACGACATAGTAAGTGTCAGTCATAATGACGACAAGGAATGTTTAAAGAATTGTTTGCTTACACAAAAAGTTTAGGAAAACAGTCAAATTTGCTAAGTCTTAGGACATTGCTAGGAGAAGGTTTCATATGATGATGAAAGTTTCATTTTTCCATTGAAGCTCAAGTAGGTAAAACTTATGTTAAAGTCATTCACTATTATTAGAAATCCTGATTTTGCTCTGCCTTGAGGCAGCAGGGTAGTAGTTAATGATAATGACTATAAACATATGTAGCAAATGATTACATCAGGGAAACAGCTAGAGTGACAAAGTCAAAATCCCTTGCTATTAGAAGGTTCTAGGTAGGTCAAGTAATGAAAAGGTCTTCAATTAATTCAAAAAGGGATAGGTGAAAGTGTCATTTCAACTTTCAAGCTCAAGTAGGAAACACTTATATTTAAGTCAATCATTATTATTAGAAATCCTGATTTTTGCCTTGAGGTAGAAGAGTAGTGTTAGTCATGATGACTATAAAAATGTTCAACAAAGGTTTTCCTTTCATCACAAAGATCAGGAAAATAACTGGAGTGACAAAGTCAGGTAATCTAAACTTAAAACAAGAACTTGAATGAATTCATCAAATTAAAGCTGACAATGCCATTTGTTCAAGTTGGTAAGAAAGGCAATTGATGATGATAACATGATAAAATACAAAATACAAACCAAAAACGCAATTGTCATTTTGATGAATGTTTAAGGAAACACAGAAAATGGATATAATGACTTTAACGCAAATCCATAATCAACAATGAATACATGAGACAGACCTATGATTTTAAAACATTAGTCATGCATATATTTTGCAAACGAAAGACATATTAATGTCACTCATTAATTGTTTTCTATAAGATTCATTAATTGTTTTCTATCAGTTTTTTTTAATATGTTTCCATAAAAAATTATTTAAGATGAACAGAATTCTGCTGTCAAAATTTGATCACTGTTTTCATGAAATCAAGCAATCTAACACACACTTACTCGACTCCATTTCACTAAGTCCGCCTGTTCTCTCCAAGACCATTCACCACTCCCTGTATTGTAAATATTTAAAATCATATGTAAACTATAAAGTTTAAATGCACACATTTAAGACAATATTGTAATTATGACCATCATAATAATCACTGTTCCTGAAAATTAATACAAATATTTATTTTTGTAAAATATAATTAAAAGAACAAGAATAATACAAGAGTTTAACACTTTTTTGTATCAAAATAAAGAATGAGGATTTAAAGAAAAACAATTCATTAACAGATGATTTATTCATTACAACTGTCATCAATTGTCAAATTTAACTAGGTGCTGGTAAGACTATGAATGGATCCTGAATGAGATATACAATTTAATAAATGATAATTATTCTGGTGTTTTCATGCTATGTACTTTTCTCTTAAAAAACACTTGTCTATTTATACAAAGTAAAAGTTCAAAACAAAAGTAGCTCACACAGGATGTCCCAAAGTAAATGCCTGCCTTCAGAAAAGTATATATGCTCAATAAGGCGCATGAAATATTGTTTTGTTCAGCATTTAATTATCAATTTTAAAGCCTTTTAGTCATTGCACTTTCAATGATTTATATGTTAACTCATTTTGATAAGCATGCAATTAAAAAAAGCAAATAATATTAGAGCACATTCCACCAACTTATCCTCTCTAGATTTCTTTCTGCGGGGATTTCAGAGGAATGTATTGTACCAAAATAGACTCGAAGATTGACATGAATTTGACAATGAAGAAGTTAAGAGAATCACTTTAGCAACTGTCAGAAATTTGTGAGTACATCATTTCAAATGGCTGTAAGAACCTCTCTTTTAGCATTTTCTTTTTTTAGGGAAAGTGAAATAAAAATAAATCATATTGCAATTAGATGAATTTTTGACATTGTGCTTTGTTATTGCAATCAATTCCAGTGTTAGATGCAAAGTTATTATTTGTTACACTGTAAAGTTAACTTTTCAAATTTTTTTTTTTCTGTTTGGGAATCAATGTAAAAAGATTTAAATCTAGATACATTATATGGTTTATGTAATGGATAAGTCCAATACCCAGTAGGCCTACACTGTTTCTATTCTTAACTCTGAAATCTGTAAAGTGCTTAGACTGTATTCATTACCAAGTAAGTAGAATAAAGACCATGTGACAAGAAAGACATGCCTTCACTTAATGCATCATTGTCCTATGTATTCCTATGTAATGTCGGATGTGTTGTGAAATAATATAACATGGTGGCAGCGTGGTAACGTGAGTAACTTTTATCAGTTAATTTCAACTTTTTAACAGTACAAACCTGCCATTTAAACCACCTCCTGAATTTACATTCGACAAACCACAATTATGGGCAGAATGGCAGCGTTTTCGCTCAGCCTTGAAACAAGAGAAAGAAGAAGGGCGTACTCAAGTTGACAGCTTGATTTATGGCATGAGTGTTGAGGTGGAACAGATTTTTAGTACATTCTTTCTCACACAGGAGGATGCTAGTAACTTTGACCTTGTCCTCAAGAAATTCTCAACACATTTTGCACCCCAGTGAAATATTATACATGAGCACGCAATATTTTACCAACGCTCTCAAGCTGACACAGAGTCAATAGAACAATATGTCAGAGCTCCTTACGAACTGGCCAGATACGCTGACTTCTCAAATAAGGATGAAACAATAAGGGACAGGCTTGTACTTGGATGTATAGACAAAGACATCTCACAGAAACTCCAATTAATATCAATTTTAACCCTTGAAAAAGCTATCAAGATAGCTAGGCAACATGAATTGATTAAGAGCCAGCTAAAGGCCCAACAAGGCTCAAACACAATTGATATAGATGCTATGCCTAAGTCATACAGAAAGAAATGAAATAGACACCAAGGGAATACACACCAAGAGAGGCACAGAAAATAAACAACAACAAATGCAGTAAATGTGGCCGCAGCCACAAACGAGGCAATTGTCCTGCTTATGGTAAATAGTGCCATAAATGTCATAAAAATAATCATTTTAGCCAGGTTTGCCATACAAGGGCTAAAATAATTACATGTAGTCTGATGCATGACAAAGATGATGAAGAACAAGGCCGAGCATATTTCATCGGTGCAATCAGCAATCAACAAACGGAGCCACCTTGGAGGACAACCTAAAGCTTTTTAACACTCCAGTTTCCTTCAAGATTGACACAGGAGCAGATGTTAACATCATCACAAACACAATGTGGAAGGCGATTGGAAAGCCAAACTTGATTTACAATCCCAATATAAAGCTCATGAGTCCAGGTGGACAACTGACAGTAGAAGGAAGCTTTACAACAGGATTGAAAGACGGGGTTGTTGCTACATTTTATGTCGTGAACAAAAACACAGATTGTCTTCTTAGCCGTTCTTCATCAAAAGCACTAGGATTAGTTGCTAGGAGACAATTAAATGAGATTGGAATATAAACATTCGGTGAAGTCAAATGCGATTCCGTGAAGATACAGCTTCAGGAAGATACTACTCCATACTCCGTTCCAGTGACTAGACGAATACCTCTTACTAATGAAGAAAGTAGAAGAAGAGTTAAACGGGATGAAACAGGACAACATCATCAAGGAAAAAGAAGAGCCAACCGACTGGCTAGCACCGATTGTTCCAGTTTTAAAGCCAAATGGAAGTGTACGGATATGTGTGGATTTGAAGAAGCTTAACAAAGCAGTCAAGAGAGAACACTTTATTTTGCCAACAAAAGACGATATAATTCATCAACTGAAAGATTCAACAGCATTTTCAAAGTTAGATGCTGCAAGCGTATTCTGGCAAATTCCACTCGACCCAAATTCTTCTAAATACACTGCCTTTATTACACCTTTTGGAAGATTTTATTTCACACATCTTCCATTTGGAATAACTTCAGCACTGAAGATATTTCAAATAATAATGACTCAAATTTTACAAGGCACTAAAGGAGTCATTTGCTATAAGAATGACATTCTTTGTCACTCCAACACAAGAGAACAATATACTCGTCTGTTAGAAGAAGTCAAAACCAAATTAAAACAAAAAGCGGGATTGCAATTAAATGCTGAAAAACGCCAGTACTTTCAATCAGAGCTTCTGGGTCATATCATAAGCAAAGATGGACTGCGACCAGACGCATCCAAAGTGGAGGCGATACAAGGCATGAAAGCACCGACAAACTTGACTGAACTTAAGCGTTTTCTCGGAATGGTGAATTACTTGGGATGCTACATACCTAACTTGTCTACTGAACTAAGCCCCCTCAATGACTTGCTGAAGAAGAATACTCATTAGTCTTTGGGAAAACTACAGGACATAGCTTTGGAGAAAATCAAATACCTTCTTACTAATGCGGCTATACTCGCCTATTTTGATCTTGAAAAGACAACCTTTGTATCAGCTGATAGCAGTTCTTTTGGACTTGGCGCAGTGCTTTTACAACAACATAGCAATGGTCTGCATCTTGTTGCTTTTGCATCAAGAACATTGCCAAATGCTGAGCAAAATTATGCTTGCGGGTACATGGGCTTGCGAGAAATTTGACAAATATTTGATTGGACTGAAGGAATTTGTTCTGTAAGTACATGGATCATAAGCTGCTAATTCCTCTGATAAATTCAAATGATCTTATTGATACCCCAATCAGATGCCAACGCATGCTCATGAGACTGATGCGGTTCCATCTCAAAGCAGAGTACACTCCAGGCAAGGAAATGCTTATATCTGGTGCATTATCAAGAAGTCCACTGAAGTCGTCAAATCAAGAAACAAGACTTCAAGATGATGTAGCAGCGTAGTTCATGAAATAGTCACATCATGGCCAGTATCAGACATGAAATTGAATCAAATCTGTGAGTGTCACAGTATGACATACGCATCAAATCTACAATTGATTATGTTTTACATGGATGGCCTGAATTTAAGAAAGATGTCAAATTAGTGTCACAGAACTTCTTTGGGATAAGGTCCGAACTCAGCGTTTAAGATGGTCTCCTGGTGCGGGAGCAATGAATTATTATACCTTACTCAATGAGGAAGGAAGTCATTGAAAAAATTCACAGTGGTCACCAGAGAATGACAAAATGCCGCGAAGGAGCAAACCAGTCAGTCTAGTGGCCTGGCATTAAAGTTGACATTGAGGAAAAGGTTGCCAAATGTTGATACTGCATTGAGAAGATGCCTGCTCAGAAAAGAGAACCTCTCGTATGTTCTTCGCTACCACATAGACCCTTTTGTTCAGAAAATAGGAACTGATCTGTGTGAACAGAAAGGACACATGTATCTAGTAACTGTTGACTACTACTCAAGGTATATTGATGTAGTAAACATAAATAAAGTCACATCAGCGGCCATCATTAACAAACTGAAGAATAATTTTTCAACCCATGGAATACCGGAGATTCTTATGACTGACAATGGCCCACAATTTGCTTTAGCCGAATTCAGAGCTTTGACTCACGAATGGAATTTCCAGCATGTAACTAGCAGTCCTCATTATCCTCAATCAAATGGTGAGGTAGAATTGGCGATCAGAACAGCCAAAGATATTTTATCTCAAGAGGATGTCTTCCTTGCTCTTTTCGCTTACAAAGCAACCCTATTCCCAGTCTAGGACTGAGTCTGGCACAAATGGCTTTTGGAAGAAAAATTCGTACAACTATACCGACTCAATCTCCAAAACAAAACAGTTCACAATATAGGAGATTGGGACCAAAGAGCAAAGGATCAACAGAAATATTTTTACGACCAGCGGAACAATGTATGTGACTTGCCAGACCTTTATCCTGGAGAAAATGTAAGAGTTCGAACTGACGGCGACAAGTCCTGGAATCTCCAAGCCAAAGTTATAGGAAAGTGTGCACCATGTTCCTACATCGTTCATACAGAAAATGGAGAATTGAGAAGAAACTGATGACACATGATGATTTACACCAGTTCTCCATAAAAGAATGGATTGACGACAGAAAATAGGCCATCCACAGCCACACAAGTGTCTGAAGAAGGCTCTCCTCCAAGCAGATTTGAATTAAGCATGGATCACTCAATTCCTGAGCCTGATCCACCACCATCTCTACCCAGATCTAAAGCTCATATTCACACTCAAAGTGGTTGAGCTGTCATCAAACCGTCACGATTCTGTGATGAGTGAAAAGCTGCTAAAAGCAGTATCACTCTTAGTTTTGTGTCATGTCAAATTAACAAATAAATTTTGGGATAGCTTTGTGTCATGTCAAATTCAAATATAATTAATTTTGGGATAGCAGCAGATTGTTTCAGTCAATTCCAACTATTGGGATAGCAGCAGAATGTCAATTTTGTGCAGAATGTCAATTTCCTTCAATTTGGGATAACAGCAGATTGTGCAGAATGTCAATTTCCTTCATCTTTGGGATAGCAGCAGATTGTGCAATTTCATAAATTTTGGGATAGCAGCTGTACTCTATTACAACTTTTGGGACAACAGAAGAATGGTGAAACATGCAAACAAAACGAAGACTCAGTAACATTTCGAAGTCGTACATCGATATGTATATTATCGGACAGATTGCATTTATGTTGACAGTTTGTTTCCATAGTAATTAACAACTGTTACTAATACTATGCTAATCAGAGAGATTGAGTTTGAAATCAGTGTTGTCTCATTTATAATGAATTGCTCTCTGTCTGAACAAAAGAAAACGAGTAAGGGTCGAAAGTCCTTTGGGGAACATTAAAATACTTTACATATTAATACACTACATTGGTTCTTAAAAGGGGGAGATGTAATGGGTAATCCCAACATCCGGTAGGCCTACACTGTTTCTATTCTTAACCCTGAAAACTGTAAACTTCTTGGACTGTATTCGTTATCAAGTGAGCAGAATAAAGATCATGTGACAAGAAAGACGTGCCTTCACTTAATGCATCATTGTCCTATGTATTCCTGTGTAAGGTCGAATGTGTTGTGAAATAATAATATAACAGTTTCTTACAAACACATTTCACCTTTTATTGCTTGCAAATGCAAATTATAGCAGACAAAACTTCATTACACAGGCTTTTGTGGGATACCAATTTCAGGACAATAAATTTATTACTTGAGAAGCAAAACACTTTTGAAAGAAAATTCTGTATTTTGGGACACTGTAAATTGAATAAAATCTTAAGAAAAAAAGAAACAACCCATGATCCTTTTAAAATGAGAAGAAAAGAAATTGCTCCCATGCATTATAATTTGAAATTTTAATGAAGAAGAAATGAAAAACCTCTCATCCTCAGAAAGTTGAAATGAAAAGGTTGTTTCTAGTAAAAAAAAACAATAACAACAACATGCGATTAATATTTCTTCGTTGCCTTTCCTTTATTTCATTGTCTTTTTTTTTTTTTTTTTTTTTTTACAAATTTTCTTAAGCATTGTGCTGGAATTTAAAAGAAAAGGAAAAAAAAAAGGCTGCTATGAAGGAGTTTCTCAACAATCTTAACATCTTCCTTAAAATCTGACTTCAGAAAAATAAAGTGCTCTTTCATGGTTTCTTCACTAAGCTTTTAATAGATAGTTGACTGTTAGAGTCTATACACAAATATAACAATTCCAGATTTGTTTCCTGTCTTATCCAGAGTGACCACATACTGGTTTGACTGAATATCTTTATCACCTCTCTTTGAATGTTCTCTGCTTTTCAAACTCTGCAGTTTGTAGTTTTCGATCATTTTCACTGTGCCACGAATGGAGCCATCTTCAGTCCGCAGCATTTCATACCTTTAATAAATAGGCAAGCAACACATACAGTGGAAACAATCTTGCAGCAATGTATTATTGGAATTAATTTTCCATTATCACCCTCAAACGTAAAAAAAAACCCTTAGCCATTATGCATGCACCAAAAGTAAAAAAAGAAAATAAGCATTTGTATTTTAAAAAGTATATGAGATGCCTGAACAGAAATTGAAAAAAGTATGTGGAAAAAAGCAGCTCGCACATAAACTTAATAGTAAAGTAGGAGAACAGGGAAAGAATGGTCTCTTCATTAATTAAATGAATTCAAAAATAAACATATAAGGAAATTGCGAAAATAAATAAATAAAAATACAATTTTGGAATATGAATAAAAGAATAGGGACCCAGAGAATCCAAAAGTATGAGAAAAATCTAAAGGATGGATTGCCTGCTTTTAATCATGCAAAAGAATTATCTTTTAAGAGAAGAAAAGGCTACTCAAGAGTCATTCAATGGACTTTTTCTTTGTAGTCAGTATACAAAGGTGACAAGATTTTTTTTGTTCCTTTTGAAATTATGAAAGCAAATGAGCATGCAAAAAGAAGTGGAAAATGTTAAAATCTGGTATGTTATAAGCAAATAATGGGTTGAAGAGCAGAAGAGGCTGTATAGGAAAATCATGGAATTGTTTTATCCATTAACCTTTATTTTGAGTACCAGCATCCTGTCTTCCAACTTTTGGTCTGGTATGTAGGTTTTGCAACAGCAAATGAACAGATTAATGTGTATACATGGAACAACTGAATCGTTGGTAGATAAACATTCAACACTTAAATATTTAGGACATTCCATGTTTAAAAGTATGAGGTTGATGATAACAGAATGTGCTGCCCTCCTATCTTTGGTATTGAAATTATGAAACTTAGTAATGAAATATGTTGAAAAAGGTCATGAAATATGAAATTGCACATGAAATGATTAAGATCACAAGTCAAGAAAAACATAATATGCATTCTAAAAAAAGCTGAAGACTGACTTTTAATTCTAGAGAAAACATTAATTTTCAGAAAACATATACTTTCAGGTAGGTTAAGGGCAAAATGCCTTGGTAATTGTTTTACAAGAAAGGAATTTATGACAGTCACTACTGGATGATCTGTGGAAAATAATTACAAATATCTCAGGATGAACAAAACAAAATTGTCAAAGAAAAATGAACTTGACAATGACAATTAACCATAATACACCAAAGAAATAAACTCCTTTGGCTTTTTCTTTATTCTTCTATCAACTTGTGCAACTGTCATAAGGTTGCCATATGGAAAACCAACAATTCAGTCAGTTGCATCTTCCTTCTTCAATTCCAGACCCTTCATGTCCATTTTCGTTTCTTCAGCATGCAATTCATCCCTAAAACCTTCCTCCCAATGGCCCTCATCTCTTCTCTGTGTGATATCAACACCTCAGTACATTTAATGAGCTTATCTGAGCATATTTGTCGAATCATTAAAACAGTATTTTAAAAAATCCTATTTTAAAATCTTACTTCTCCAAAGATTCCCTAAAATGCAGCATTGCAAATTCCATCATGGAGTATTTGCCCTCTGCTACAATTGTGCCCTGGCTGGTTTCACTTTGGTCATCTAAGCCATGAGACTCTTGCTATAAAAAGAGAGACAAATATGTTTTTCATCACTCTAATTAACTATTCTAAATACATAAAAATGATTCTTCTGAAACCAGCACTAAAACAGTACATGAAAAAGATAGGAGTATTCTCAATCTTTTTATATATTTATATTCTAAAAATATCTTATTATCAATTGGTACAAAAACAATATACAAAAGTGCTCAACATATTTACTTTTAAAAAAATGAAATCAAATAAAATATCATATGACATGTTGATTCATGGGAAGGCCAGCACAATTTACAGCACCAGGAATATACATTACAATCTTATTCCAAATTAGTTCAGGCAGGGTGAGACAATTTGATTTATAAAAATACAGCAAAAAAATGGAGAAGATGGAAAAAAAGAAGTTTACATACCCTAACAAATCCAGATGGTCTTGGCTGATAGAGAACGGGCTGAAAAAAAGCAGAATGAAAGAATTCAAATTAAAGAGAGAAATTACTCTTTGTTTCAGACTTCCTTTGTAACAGATTTTCTCAATCTTTGAATTTTTGGATGCATGATTGATCCTATGTTATGTGTCTTTTGTAAAGCACCATAGAGCACCTCTGTGGATTTTGGCATTATACAAATAGGTATTCCTCTCCTACTTCTTACTTCTTCTTATTATTATTATAAACCCAAAGTGCAAAATTAGAGACTCAAGTACTTCAACGGGGTTCTACTGGAATAGATCAATATCTATTTATACATGAATGATATTCATGCTATGACTAAGTGTACTTAAAGTACTTTCAAAATACTCCCATAGTAAGTTTTATTGTATTTTCAATTTTTAAAAAACACTTAAAAGCTTTATTTATAAGGATCTTATAATACATCTGTTTAAATAAAACATATTTCTAAATGTAGAGGAAGTGAAATCTAAGATGATTGGTGATATTGAAAATTCAGCTGTTTAGATTTTCCTGAAGATTTACCTTTGATGAAGTAATTTCGACTTCATGTCTTGCAAGAGGTTTGACATGCTCAGTAGGGAACAATCCCACAATGCCATTCAAACAACCATACAACCATCCTTGTTTGGGAAGAAAGGAAAAGAATTAAATTTGTAAAGACATCAGCTTTATATCGGTTATAAATCTCTGCACAATGTGAATGATTAGATTTCCTTTGGAAAAATAATTCTAGTCAATATTCGGAAAAATGACAAAACAAACATTACCTTCTTCCAAATCCATTTCTGGATCAATTAGTTTGATGATGTCACCACGTCTGAAACTGAGCAGAGTTGACTCCCTTGTAACATAATCCCTGATAGCCACAACATATTTGTTGCCCTGATGAGTAAAGGAAACATTTAAATATTTTGAGTTGTGAAAGGTAGCTTTTATTCACTATCGTATAAAACATGTGTTTCCATGTCCTTCAATCTGTTAAATTTATTCTACAAAGGATTGCATTCTTTCCAACCCAGAGTATTAAATTATACATTGTATTTTTCCAATAAATAACTTAAAAGGAATGAATAGAAAATCAAGAAAATCATATTGTTGCTGCAGAAGTCTATCAGCAAAGCAGAAAATGCATGAAACACTTGATATGTGACTTTTTAGCATGCAAAAAGTACACAACAAAGATCATAAAATCAATTGTACACCTTTGCAAATGAAAGACTTGTGACATACATATATCAGTTTCAGGTAAAATTAAGTAAGGCTGATGGAATTCTTCAGTGACGATGTGACGGAATTAAACTAGTGAATATTTTTACAGTATTGAAAGAGCAGAGGCATAAGAATTAGAAACAGATTACAAGAGGGAGCTCTTACTTTTTCACTTTCCATGCAAAATCTGTCAATCATGTCCTTTAGCTGTTGGGCCTGTTAGATATAAAAGAAAGAGATGCTATAAAGAGTCCAAATGGCCCAAGATGTGATGATTTTTATATTGCATGTCTCTGAATGAAATTAAAATGTTTAACATTTTAACAAAAATTGTTCCCAGCACTGGTCAATATTTATACATATACAGAACTTGAATGGCAAAAAGAGAGCATAATTATACCAAAAAGTAGACCAGAACATTGCTGATATGAACATGTCATAGCATATAATAAAAACTGATTATGCAAAATATAAAATTCAAATTGAAAACATACACGTGTGGTGTGGAAAACAAGTGATTTTGTTCTAAGGTTTAGTTGTACAGTTGAGCTTGTGGGAAGTACAACATCAATGACATCTTCAAATCTGTGAACAAGGATAAGACAAAGCATTCGCACACATAACTATTGACAGACAGATGGATAGATAAATAAATATATATATATGTAACATATACATCTGAGAATAATAAACCATTAGCAAACTACTTGGCTTAATGCTGGGAATAAATTGTCAAGACATAAATGTTTGAGTCTAAATTAACACATTGATCTCTAAAGGGAGTAACTGATGGACAAGATGTAGAAAATTTGTAAGGCTTTATGAAACAACAAATAAAATACATGGTAAGCTAAAGAGTTAGAACTCATGGTTGACCTTGGTGCGAGTGAGAAGGATGGATTGAACGATGAATTGGAGAAGGAAGATAAAATTTTTTAAAATAATTTTTTTTAATTTAACAAAAACATTTTTGGAATAAAACAAGATCTGTTCTGTTGTGACCCTTAAGACCACTGGACAAGCTTAAAAGAAGAAGACAATAATTGATAAACAAAAAGAATAAGTGATAAATCAACCTTCCTATGATAATCTTATTCACATCCTCCTTCTACCTGATTTCTTCCATAACTGACAGGTGATCCTCGACCAATGTCTTCTCACGTGTTACAAGTCTCAATCCAGTATGACTTATGCCAAGATAATTAGCAGGTGCATAGTGACCACTGGCCTGTTGTCAAAAGTTGATAGATACAAAGGTAATTCTTAGTTTTATAAGTAATGAAATACATGCAAAACTGCACAATGAACTTTGGAAAAAAAATTTCTACATATTTATCTTAAATTAGTATGAAATAAGAAAAGATGAAATCAAAATGGAGATACAACTCCAATCTCTAAATACTTTACATCCCTCAAATTTCATATATCATAAGTTCCTTAATGGAAGCAAGTCATCCATTCATCAACGAAGTGGTGTCTCAACAACCCCAACCCAGGATAGGAGATCAGTAGGTAAGTGAAAAGAAACAATGTACAAACACCAAACTTATATTTTGGAACATATTATTATAACCTCTTATTCATCTTTCCAAAAAATTTAATGAAAGTTAAATTTTTTGTTT